>JBBPBX010013550.1:0-52225 GCA_038048925.1 Garcialebias charrua
TTTTGATTGGGGTAAAATTTAACACACTTTCTTATGGATACATTTTCAGCACATGTACTGATGTAACCCAGGACAGAGGAAGCATAAAGTTCCAGGTCAACTGAATTTCCATTCGTAGCTGCCTCTTTGAAGACAGACCAGTTTGTGTTTTCAAAGCAGTCTCTTAGCATGGGGGAACTATCTTGGCGCCACGATGTGATCACTCTTTGTTCCGGCTTGTGACGTCTGAGTGGGGGGAGCTGTCTAGGGACCAATAGCAGGGAGCGATGGTCGGAAGCCCCGAGCGGTGGGCGTGGCTTCGCCGTGTACGCCCCCTTCACATTCGTGTAGACCTGGTCTAATGTCTTATTTCCTCGTGTTTCTGTGAAAACGTGCTGATTGAAGGTTGGAAGGATGGCACGTAAATCCACGTGATTGAAGTCCCCGGAAACAATGAAAAACCCCTCAGGATATTTACACTGCAGCGAGGTGAGTAACTCATGAATTTCTTCCTGGGCGTCTTTAGCATTAGCATCGGGGGGTATGTAAACATTGCTTATTATTATCGCTGAATAGTCGCGGGGAAGATAATGTGGCCGACATCTTATTGTTAAAAGCTCCACAGCAGCTGAGCAGATCCTGCTGATAACGGCACAGTTCGTGCACCAGTCTTTGTTAACGTAAATGCAGACGCCTCCACCTCGCGTTTTCCCCGTAGTCTCGATGCACCGGTCCGTTCTGAAAAATAGTTTATTATCCAACTCGTAAACAGAGTCAGGAGTGTCTTCATTGATCCATGTTTCCGTGAGACAAAGCACCGAACATCTCCTCATCTCCTCCGACGTTGTTACTCTCAGACGAAGCAGGTCCATCTTGTTGTCGAGCGAGCGCACGTTAGACAGAAACAGAGCCGGCAACGGGGGTTTACCGGTTTTAGCGTCTGCTCGTAGTCTCGTCATGATTCCTGCTCGACAGCCACGCTTTTTCGCTCGAGAGCACCTCTTCCTTTTCTTTGTACAAAGTACAATGTACAAAGTACAGTGTGTTATTGTACAGTGTGTTAATGTACAGTGTGTTGGTGTACAGTGTGTTAATGTACACTGTGTTAATGTACACTGTGTTAATGTACAGTGTACAATTAATTACAATGAAACTCAGAATATCAGACCACCCAGAACAGATGTTGAACATGAAAGGTTGAATACCATTGTTTAATTAATTTTTACATTTGATTTGTGTTTTTGTCTTTTTCTGATTGGTAGACCTGCAGTTATACATCCAGGGTCTTCTGGAAAATTAACAGAGAACTGGAGTGTGTTATTCTAGGTGTGAGTGTGAGAGTGGATGGTTGTTTGGTGTGAGTGAGACAGGTCCCTCTTGTAAATGAGTCCCCGTGACTCAACGAGGCTAGCCTGTATAAATAAAGGTTGAATGAATGAATGAATTCTCATCAAAGATCATTTGTATGGCCAGGAAGGACAGGAGTGACCTGTCTGAGTAGCCCAGTCCTCACCTCCTTCTACAGGTGTGCAGTGGAGAGCATCCTGTGCTCCAGCATCAATGTGTGGTATGGAGGCTGCACAGTTGCAGAGAGGAAAGCTCTACAGAGAGTGGTGAAGGCTGCACAGAAGTCTGTTGGAATCAGTCTCCCCACCATCACAGACATTTACACCTCCAGATGCAGGAAAAGAGCCACCTGCATCATGAAAACCCCACTCACCCAGCACACTCACTCTTTGCTCCACTCCCCTCAGGACGGAGGTTGAGGAGCATCAAACGTAGAACCACTAGACTGAGGAACAGCTTCTACCCTGAGGCTGTTAGACTCATGAATAAATAATCAATAAGAATAATCACTGCAAAATATCACATCATGCTGATGCTGATCTGTTTTCTTGTTGCTGTGTTCATCTGTGACCATCTGCTCATACAGACTCGTGTTCGTGCTGCTGTTTATAATGATGTTTTTCTATTACATTAGGGCTTAGTGTATTACTAGTTGATGTTTTTCTTAGTTAATCCTAGATGTTATTACTGTTTTTCTCTTGCATTTGTTGTTGGATGTAACTGGGACCCTGTGTACATAATCTCGTTTTCATCACATGTACCACATGCGGTGCAAATGACAATAAAGACTCTGACTCTGATTTGATTCCACAAGGTATTGAAGCTCAAAAGGAACATTTTATTAACTTTTTTCTCCTTTGGCTCTTTTAGTTTACACAAAATTAAACAAGTTGGTGTAGCCCTGCAGCTGTTGCCAGTACTCCTCGCTGCTGTGCCCTAGAGATGTGAGACCCAGCAATCTAAAAGTCCAGAAGGCCTTCATTGATGTCCAACCTGTAAGTCAATTTTCATGTCTGAGTCAGGTGTTTTGTTTAAATACAGCTGAAACCAGAAGTTTACATACACTATATAAAAAGACATGCATTTTTTTCATACTGCCTGACCTGAAATCAGAATAAGTTTCTTGTTATAGGCCAATTAAGATTACCAATTTTTTTTCTATTTGCTAAATGCCAGAATAATGAGAGCGAGAATATTTTTAAGGCCATTTTTATTACTTTCTTCAAAGTCAAAAGTTTAAATAAACTTCATTAGTATTTGGTACCATTGCCCTTAAACTGTATGACTTGGATCAAACATTTTGGATATCCTTCCACAAGCTTCTCACATAGGTAACAGGAATGTTGGCCCATTCCTCCTGACAGAACTGATGTAACTATAACTCAGATGTTATCAATAAACCTATCAGAAGCTTCCTATTACATGACATCAAATGTTCCAAATTTTTTAACGGCATAGTAATCTTAGTGTAGTTAAACTTTTGACTTTGAAGAAAGTAATGAAATTGCCTTAAAAATTCTCATTCTTCTGGAATTTAGCAAATAGAAAAACGTTGGTAATCCTAATTGGCCTAAAACAGGTAAAGCTTATTATGATTTCACGTCAGTGTGAAAAAAGTGCATGTATCTTTTTAAATAGTGTACGTAAACTTCTGGTTTCAACTGTAAGTGTGTCATATTCAATAGTGAGGTTTTGTATCAAACAATCAGTAGAAAATTATTAATGGGGAATGTTCATCTTTATGTTTTAAATCACTAATGGCTTGCTTTATGTCTTTTCCCTCCATCAGGTTGGGACACACATGGTGGAGGATCTTGAAGATGCAGCAACAGAGTACAGTACTGTATACGGTATACGTACTCAAGCTTGGGGATAGGCAATGTTGTTCCCAAGCTTTTGTTATCATAAATGGAACTGCTATGGAGCATCCATTTCTTGTGGGTGCTGCTGTTGATGGCTGTTTTAAAGTTTTTTGTGTTTTTGATGTAAACTAAACAAAGTCATGTGCCCAGTGTAGGGGACACAGGAGTGTCTCCAGAATGTAAGAATGTGAGAACAGTTACCTGTTAACCACCTTATGCCGGGTACCAACCAAACGCGCCAAAATGCTCCTGCCGCCCCCTTTTGGCCGCTTGTCACTTTTACACAAGCCACTGAAGACGCGTCTGATGACGCGCCCTGGGAGGAGGCCAAGGAGGGGGGTCTGGCTCCTTTTCCGGTTGTTTTTTTGTACACCGGGCAGACGAAATCAGCTGTACGTGAGCCTCGTTACTACTTGAATGGGTTTTCTACGAGCCGAACTGCAGCTCCAAAAGTCTTTGTTGAGATTAAAACGTTTTTTTTTTTTTTTATGTTTGGGGTGATCGTACGCTCGAGCGGACAGCAGCAACTGTTTAAAATGCCAAGTTTCTTACCGGAGGCTGGTTCCTTCTTGGAGGCTTGATGGGGTAAGTTTAAAAAGTCCAAAAAAAGTCCCGTTTTCGTTGCGTCATCACATAGCAGAGTCTCTCCCGATTGGTTGCTGCGACGCGTCGAGCTTCGAAAGTTCAAATATTTGACCCTTGGCTGCTCCACGCATAGGTTGCTTCGGACGCGCGCGGGCGCGGAAAGGAACTGCCGCGTGCTGCATGCGCTTCAAACACTCAAAACGCGCCGCTTCACAATTTGACGCGCCTCGATGCGTCTCCACATAGACTTTCAATGTAAACCGTCCGCTTCCGCTGGCCGAAACGTGTCTGGTGGGTACCCGGCATTACATTAATTCACGGGTTCCTTCTTTTTTGGATTAAACAATACCTTGTGTGATCATGAGTGATGAAAGAGTTACTGTGAGACGTTATTATATTTGACCCATCAATGGAATGAGGTCATTTATTCATAACAATTATCAAAATAACATAACATTTACACGATTGATTGATTTAATCTTCCTATAATTTAAACCTCAACAGATGAAAAATATGCGTCCGCAATTTCACAAATTGACGTGTAATTAAGGAACAACAGAATAGTCATAAGAGCGTAAAATAACTTATATCTGAAGGCTTTTAAACTTAGTTGTTACTGGCGAAGATAAGATAAAGAGGGATTTAAGAGAAGTGGAGGAAGATAAACGAAGGAGGAAGTAAGAGTGGTGAATTATCTTGAGATGTATCTGTACAGTATCAGCTAAACACCGGTCCATTAACAGAACATCGACTTTTTACCTTGCGAAGATTCTCTGTCCCAGCTCCGGTAAATACGGTAGGTCCAACCTTAAACGTGCACAGATCGTCTGTCCAGCTACGTTTAACAGGTTTCCAGCGTGTTCATGTTTCAGCGACTCCAGTAATCCGCGTCAAATCGGACCAAAGAAGTGGCACTTATTCCGGTTTGGTTTTCAAAATAAAATATTCCTCAAAAGGATTTTTTATTAAAAGCTTGAGCTTTAATGCTTGAGTGGGTCCAGCAAGCGTGCTGAGAGCCCTGCTGTATTAACGCGGTCCTTGGCATTTGTCCGAAACGTTCAGTAGCTTAAGAGAGAGAGAGTTGTCACAGCATCAACTTCACAGCAGAACTGAGCAGAGCTCAGCAGAAACCGAGGAAGAAACAGGAAGTCAGAGTTTTTGAAGGGAGGTTGACATCAGCTTATCCGCTTCGTTGATTGGTCAGACAACCAGAAGGTAGGAGGGATTAGTGATGTCAGAGTGGTTTACTTTAGTTCAGACAGTGAAGGTTTGTTTAGAAAAAAAAACCAGATAGTTGTTTTTGGAAGTGAAGAGAATTCAGATGCCAGTTCAATGATAAACTGTCTCAAACTTCTAATCAAATACTAAACAATCATCTTGACATGTACTTCAACTTTGGACAGAGTTTTACTATCCATTCACAGTCTGAAATGTAAAGTGAAAATTACCTTTGAGTAACACACATTTAATTACATGATGAAGTCTAAATAAATCATTATACTGTTTCACAGTTGACTCAAATAAGTGATTACTTCAACATTAAAATGATATGAAATAACACACCACACAAAGAAAAAGATACACAAATTAAATTGTTGTTTCTTTTCTCTTAATTATTCAAAGTTACTTCTGAAGTGTTCTCCTAATAATAACTTTGATAAAAGTATTTTGATTATAAAATTATTGAAAATAGTAATGATAATAAAAGTAAAAGAAGATTGTTCTTTGATTATTTGAATCAAGACAAAAATAAAGAGTCTTGGTGAGATGATGATTTGTGTTCTGGATTCAAATTAATGGGATTAACAGTGTTCATGTCCTTTCTGAAGGTCTTCAGAGAGACGGTGTCTCACTGACAGTTTTCAGAGGCCTGAGGTGTACCACTACACCAGTTTGGGATTTTCTTCAAATTGTTATCTATGAAATCCCTGGACATGAATCAAATCTAATAAGTGTTTGTAAACAAGGACGGCTGCGCGCGCACCGGTGCAACAGAAGACTCCACCCACCCAGGCTTTTTACCAAGCATAACAAAGTTGCGGAGTGAATCTAGCTAAGTAATTTCCTCCACCAGCAACAAAATGTCAGGATGTTGCGTATACAGTTGTACAAATAGGTATTCTAAGGAAGGACTGAAGTTCTACCGCATACCAAGAGGCAATCGACCATTTCAAAGCCACCGAAGGCAGCTGTCGCTTCAGACCATCAAGCAGGTGGATTGGACCGAGGACATCATAAAAAATGCACGAGTATGCGGTGCACATTTTATATCAGGTAAGGTTACTCATCTAGTTTTATTTCACCATAAACCCTGGTTGTCATTAAACATTGTTTTTAAAAACTAGACGCAGTTTATTGCTGTTAAATTCGGTCGGAAAGTTGGCTAGAAGCTAGTTGCTAATAAGCTAGCTCTTAATAAACAAATGCCTCTGTGCTTTATTTTCAGGGGAAATGTCGTTGGATTATCAAAGTCCTGATTTCGTACCTTCTGTGTTTGTGTACACTAAAGGACAGGGATCATGAGCAAAGATGAAAAGGTATGGATAATTTGCTTTGGCCTGTCTTTACTATTTATTTTTTTCTGTGTTCTGTTGTCATGGTCTTTAGCATACTTTGGTGTAGTGCAGGCTTTGAAATACAGCTCTGTAGTAAAAGTAGATGATGTGTAAATGTTTATTTACTGTGTGTCGCTACATCTTCACATATTTTTATTTTAGGTACCAGAGGAAAAAGAGGAGAGATGCTGGTGTGCACAAGTCATCACATCAACCCAGCCCTGGCAGTGTCACTTCAGATGAACAACAAGAATCCAACATGGAACATGACCCTGGTACAAATATATTATGTCCTATCTAACACACTTTTTAATAAATTGATTGTTTGATAAATTAATTAATTATAGATAGATTTAATATTTCAAAAATACTAGGGTGTCGTCCAACATTCTGCTCATATTTTATTCAAACCAGAATGGTTTGCTTGCAGTTTTGACCCCAATGTGTACAGCTAAATATTGTTCACAATTAATCAGCTAAAAAAGAACACACTTCACAGCACAGGCACATTCTGTGTCAGAGCATAAAGTGTTGCTTCCTGCTTTTTGGTGCATTTGCTTACCGTTTCTTTTCATAACTTTCAGCACAAGAAGATGTAGTCCCGAGGACTGAATATGATGATCTGAACCTGAGGCACTGTCAACTTCAGAATGAATATGCCCACCTGCGTCAGGAGTTTGACACGCTACAGGCTGAACATCAAAAGTTAAAACATAAACTGGAAGGATCTCAGTTTTCTTATTCAACTGTTAAGTGCAACTTTACACAACTCACAAACCTCTGTAAAAGTGTTGTTCCTAAAAAGTAACTAACTGCATAAAAAGTAATGTTCTGAAATTTTCTACATTGATGTGTGCAATTTGATCCACATCACTTGAAATGAACTTTTAAATGTTGATGTACTGCAGTAGATCAATAAACTGTCACCTGTCTAACAATAAACAAACGATTTAATTAAATTAGAACCTGTGTATTTCTTCCAAATTGTATATACAGGTACAATGTGGTTCAAAATTAATCCTAATAATTGAATTTGACATGAAAAACAGATTAGAAGCCTACCAAAAAATTAAGATGTTTAATATAAGATTTATTTAAAACAATCATCAGATTATGAATGGCTGCAAAGATCAAGGTAAATAACAGACCACCTATGACAAAAAAATGTTGGTACACAACATAAAGTATATAAAAAAAAAACTGACATTTCTTACTTCTTTATGCACAAATTCATGGCATTTTACATTTAGGCAAAAAACATCTGGCATTCCTCACAGATCCAAGTTGCTGATTTCCTTTTGATTTTTGCACAGCTGTAGTGAAAGGAGTTATTGCACTTAACACAGCTGATCATTTTGCCGTACTCAAAGGCAGGATCGTGTCTTCTGGTCAGGAGTTCTGGCAACAAACCTGAGATAAAAAGGTTTTGAGCTTTTGGCAGGGTCTCTTGTAGAAACGCTAGATTTTTTATAACACGCTGTAGAATAAGTTGTTGTTTTGACCACAACACAAAGTCACAGTATTTGACATCAAACACAAACATGTGGAGTTGGATCTGATGGTAGTATGGGTGTGATTGCTTTAAAGTGAAAGAGTTGTCCAAACAAAAAAAATCTTCATGTGTTTTGGCCATTAAATCAGTGTATGTTTGTCGTGCAGTTTCCTCCATGTTTTGTCCCCACAGCACAGATGGTACATTTAAATCTCTGTGGTTGTACTGCATTACATCCATCAGATATGTGTTGCTGATCATGTCCGAAGTGGTGGCACGATGAAATTTGGTGCTTGTGATTCGACCAGCTCTATGGATGTTCCACTCCCTAGACGACTGCTGTCGGGTCACAGCTTCCAGCCTTTTGCACTGATCAGGTGTGTGTTTAGTTTTCAGCAGGTGAAATGTGTCCTCACATTTCACCTTTAGTTCATCGGGTGTGAGGTCTCTGGATGATGTGCTAAATAAAGCAGTTAAGGGCTCTGGTAAATCTCCATGCTCCTCATAGTTTTCGTCAGATGAAGCTGTGTCCGTGTCACTGTTGTCGAAGCTCGTCAGCACTGCACAATCTGGGTCCACAGCCCGCAGTTCTAGGATGTCGTCATCTGTCAGCACTATTAAAAAAACAAACAAAGATAGTTAGGGTGGTATATTACATCCACATCTTCAAAAGTGAGATGGAAATGTAAAAGTTTTTAGCCACTTCTCTATTAATAATGATTTATAATTAAATGCTTTAGTCGCTCAAACAATTTTTAATTAGGAGTAGAGGCCAATGCATGTTATGAATAAAAATGAAATGAGTGTGAACTTTGTTACTTGTACTGTATAAAGAAGTTACAGTAGTCTGGAGTCCCTGAAAATTTAATAATTATCAAAGTGGGCCTTATTTTGCCTCTGTCAACATCTACATGCCTCTGAGTGTCCCACTGTTCTTCTGAGTAGGTTTTGATGCTGCTGGAAACTGCTTGCGTAGCCTCTTAGTTTTGGTGAACTTGATTTCACTCAGTGGAGCTGGCTTGACATCTCTTCGACTCTCTTTCCACGTGCACACACCGGAGGTAAATGCTGCCTTCTCTGTCCTTCCCATCCTAACTGCGAGCTCGACTTTGAACAGTATGGCAGCTGCATGACTACAGCATGATCCTAGACTGAAATGTTGGAAATTACTAACATGTTGTGGTGTAAATGTCACTTTTGAATGTTTCCTGACCATGTTCTGACTTTGATTGTAAATAAACATTTGTGATTTTCATTAGCTTCTGTAATTCAAGCCACTGTGACCTCTGGATTAATATTTTTGAATATGTAATGACTAAGTTATCTGAGCAATGCAAATAAAACATTTTACACTGAAAAGAATGTAAAATCTAAAATTTCAGTGGCCTAAAACAGAAGCAAATTATGCATATCAAGAACCAAAATTAACTTACCCTGCCATACAGGTGCAGTTTGCTGTGAGAATGTAGTTCTCCACTTTGTTGACGATTACCCAAGCCTCATACATTGTACTCTTTACGCTTTGTCTCTGACTGGGGAGGACTTTGGACTTTAAAACACATAAATCTGCGTCCATATTATATCGCACTTCCTGTACATGTCCACAAACAACGTAGTCATACGCATCGAGTGATTTGTATGCTCGTAGTTTTTCTCTTGTGTACACGCTAGGTTTCTCCACCAAATACGTGTTAAATATCAGGCCACTGAATGCTAGGACACTTAAGGGCGAGATACACTCGAGCGTCCTCACGATACGCCAATACGCAGCGTACGTACGCCCCGTACGCAGCGTAGCCCCGCGTAGCCCCTCAGGGCAAGTACGCGCAAAAGTATTTTTTTACTACGCATACGCGATTCGCATACGCGATGCGCGGTGTCTGACCTAAACTTCCCCGGCGCCGGACTGTTTTGTATGTTACACAAATGAAATAAATTCCTCTTTTTTATCGCTGATCGGGCCTTTTCTTTTGTTTTTTTGCCTAAAGTCAAGTAACCGCTTCTTCCTCCGTTCACTCGATGAATGAAATGAATGAATTCAGGTCCTACCTGGGTGCGCGATGTTTTATATATTCCCTGGTGGGCTGTGGTGGGCTGTGGGCTGCAGGAAAAGCACTCCCTGTTATTATTTTTATTTCTGAGAGAACTTTTTATAACATATATAGTAGAAAGACCGTATCAGAACACCGCAGAAGTCTGAGCGAGCTGCTCATGATGAGTTCTCTAGGTTTCACTTTCAGCTGACTAGGTTTCACTTTGAGCTGAAATCTGTCAATCATTTCAGTAGGCGTGTCAAAGTGACCAATCAGCGAGCTCAGTTGAGTCCTCTCCGTGCTCAGCTGCTCATAAACAACAAGGAGAACGCGAGCGTTTGAAAGCTGATAGTTTCTGAAAGTATAGAAGCGAAAACTTACGCACAAAATATGCGCGCATACGCGCGTATACGGAGTCTGCTTCAGTGTATCTCGGCCTTTACTCACGTCATCCTCCCATTCAGTAACTGTACACGGATCAGGAAGCTGATGGCCATTGCTCAAAGTTAACTTATTAAAGTAAGCTTTGCGATCAATTACCGATAACCCGCTAGCGTAGCTTTATAATACACTACGAGCCGCCACACTGCTGTGGCCACGGTGCGCGCGCAGCTGCTTGATGACGTAGGCTGTAAATGGGTCTATAAAAGACCAAAAAACATGCTTGTTAGGCTGATTGGTGACCCTAAGTGTGAGTGTGAGAGTGGATGGTTGTTTGGTGTGAGTGAGACAGGTCCCTCTTGTAAATGAGTCCCCGTGACTCAACGAGGCTAGCCTGTATAAATAAAGGTTGAATGAAAAAAAATAAAAAATTAATGAGGGCCCAGTTAGCTGCAATGGAAGGGTGAATGTTCCTCATAAAGAATCATTAAATGTTCTGACCTACAGTTTTTCCTGTTATCATTTTACTAAAGTACTGATATAGTCACTTGTTAAATGGCAGAATTTTTTTATTATGTGCTTGCTGTAAAACAGTTTACATTAAATAATTTCTTGTGTATAAATATGTATTTTTGGAGCTGTACTCAAAGAATGAAGTAAGTGAGCTGTTTTAATGAATTGTATAGTTTCTTGACTTGTCTGCCTTGAAACTTTCATATTATATATATATATATATATATATAATTTGTAAATAAAAGTACTTTTGAGGTAATTGAGTTTTTAACATTTATCATATAAAACTTATTTTATTAATGTACTCTAACAAAATCATTACTTAACTCTCTTTCTAAATTCTCTCTGTATGTAAAGCCCCCAGTATACTGTTCTTTGTGCCCAGCGCCGCTGGACTGGCGTGAGCTGCGCGCAGGCAGTTCATATTATACTCTGTGCAAGCGCAGCTCTCTGGAGTGCAGGCTACAGGACAAATTGAGGTCGCTGATTGGTCATTTGCTGACACGCGAGGCAGTTTATCAACGCGCGCGCGTAGGCGTAGTAAAATTTGAGCTTGGCGTGTTCACGCCCGCGATCAAAGGCTTTTGCCGCGGCGCTCCCACGGCGCCGAGCGGCGTGAGGCAAAAGAAACAGGTATATTGGGGCCTTAAGAAACACTTTTCTAAAGAGTGCGTGCATTCGTCTCCTTGACACAGAACAAGGACGCCTGTTGGGCCAGCTCGTTTGATTACAGATAATGTTCTGACATCACGTTCTGGTTTGTTTTTGATATTACAGTACGTTCTCGTATGTTCATGTGCTATCTGAATCTCACCTTGTCCTACTTTTGAGAGAATAAAATCCCAGCACGTGCTGACCAATTCGGACTTGCTTCAAACACGGTTGAGCCTGGCTCCAAGCGAGTTTGAAGTGATATCCCCTTTGCAAAGTGTGACTAAATTATAATCATTTCTTTTTTCTTTGTGTGGTTCTTGTTCTAGGTGAAGATGTTTAAATGAAGGTGTTTGCAAATCCCTATCAGTAATATTATTGTTTTTAATCCATATTTTAGATGGTGGCTTTTAAAGTTAAAAAAAAAAAATCATTTTTTTAAGAAAAATATGGTGGTAAAATAACCCTTGTGTTGGGTTTCAACTCAATTTTGGGTAACTTTAACTTTGAACAATGGTCAATTTAACTCAATCATTGGGCAGTTGCCCTAATCCAGTTTGCTGGGTCAAACCATCAACCTAACCCTGTTGAGTTAAAACAACCCAGCGTTGGCTTGGTCCAAATTTGACCCAGCACTGGGTTACATACTGTATTGGGTTGTTAATCCAGCAGTTTTTAGAGTGTAGTATTTCTACTATACATTGGCAGATCTTACAAATGTGCCAGATCATCTTAGCTGGACTTACTGCTTGTTTTGATAACCTTACTCACCATTTCCAATTTCATATTGTGGCAAAATTATCTAGTGCTTTCTTTTTCATGTTTATCGTAATATATTGTCTGGTTTTCCTATGAAATAGCAAATTACATCATTTAAAGCCACTGTCTTGCCAATGTTTAATGTTCTGCCTTACTTTACTTTTAACAGCAGCTACTTTTTGTTTCCTTACATTACCAAAACCTCTCTTTACTTGAGACATTTTATGTATCCTTGCATACTATGAAAGTATTATGACTTTAGAAAGTGTTATGACTTTAGAAAGTGGCAGCTCAGCTAAAATGTATTTACAGGGGGTCTGGTCCCATGTGACTAGGTGGAAAAGCCCCCCCCCAGTGGTCTGTATACTTTTTTTTAGTTTTTAGCACATCTTATTTTCAGTTGTTTTGGTGTTTTTGGTATTTGCAGCATGTTAGTTTTTTGATTGTGAGTTTAGTCATCTATTTTCTGTGATCGAAGATTTTTTTTCTGTTCCATTTGTTTTTTTGTTTAGGAGTTAGGATTATTCATGCGTTTGCAGCACGTTTTAACTGTTTGCTGTGCATTTAGCTGTGTGTAGCTTGTTTGCACCTGTCGTCCACCGTTGAGACGGGACTCCTCAGTGACAAACCATGAAAGATGTACCTCTTCTGGTGTAAGTTGAACTAGATTTTTACAGAAGCTCTCATATTAAAAATCAAAGCACCACCTAGTGGTCAAATATAAAAATCAAACGTTTGGTAATAAAGGTACAAAGAAAAAACATTACTGAAAGGAATGTGTTATTTTATATGAGATTAAAAAAAGACAGAACAAAGGTTATTATTCAGTTAAACTGCTTTTCTCTGATGTGGATCCCCATGTGTTTGTTTAAAGCTGATTTACATCCAAACCTTTGTCCACAAAGATCACAAGCAAATGCTTTCTGTCCTGTGTGAACTATCATGTGTGAGTTTAAATTTGACTTATGTCCAAATCTTTGACCACAAAGATCACAAGCAAATGCTTTCTGTCCTGTGTGAACTAGCATGTGTGAGTTTAAATTTGACTTCCATCCAAATCTTTGACCACAAAGATCACAAGCAAATGCTTTCTGTCCTGTGTGAACTAGCATGTGTGAGTTTAAATTTGACTTCTGTCCAAACCTTTGTCCACAAAGATCACAAGCAAATGCTTTCTGTCCTGTGTGAACTATCATGTGTGAGTTTAAAACAGACTTCCGTCCAAATCTTTGTCCACAAACATCACAAGCAAATGCTTTCTGTCCTGTGTGGACTATCATGTGTGTTTAAAGCTGACTTATGTCCAAACCTTTGTCCACAAAGATCACAAGCAAATGCTTTCTGTCCTGTGTGAACTATCATGTGTGTGTTTAAATTGACTTCTGTCCAAACCTTTGTCCACAAAGATCACAAGCAAATGCTTTCTGTCCTGTGTGAACTATCATGTGTGTGTTTAAATTTGACTTCTGTCCAAACCTTTGTCCACAAAGATCACAAGCAAATGCTTTCTGTCCTGTGTGAACTATCATGTGTGTGTTTAAATTTGACTTCTGTCCAAACCTTTGTCCACAAAGATCACAAGCAAATGCTTTCTGTCCTGTGTGAACTATCATGTGTGTGTTTAAATGTGACTTCTGTCCAAACCTTTGTCCACAAAGATCACAAGCAAATGCTTTCTGTCCTGTGTGAACTATCATGTGTGTGTTTAAATGTGACTTCAGTCCAAACCTTTGTCCACAAAGATCACAAGCAAATGCTTTCTGTCCTGTGTGAACTATCATGTGTGTGTTTAAAGTGACTTATGTCCAAACCTTTGTCCACAAAGATCACAAGCAAATGCTTTCTGTCCTGTGTGAACTATCATGTGTGTGTTTAAAACAGACTTCCGTCCAAACCTTTGTCCACAAAGATCACAAGCAAATGCTTTCTGTCCTGTGTGAACTATCATGTGTCTGTTTAAATGTGACTTCAGTCCAAACCTTTGTCCACAAAGATCACAAGCAAATGCTTTATGTCCTGTGTGGACTATCATGTGTGTGTTTAAATTTGACTTCTGTCCAAACCTTTGTCCACAAAGATCACAACCAAATGCTTTATGTCCTGTGTGGACTATCATGTGTGTTTTTAGATCACCCTTTCTGTTAAATATTTTTCCACAGTCTTTACAACTAAATGAGTTCTGTTTGGACTGTTTTTTCTTGATGGAGCCTCCAGTTTTCTTCACTTCAACACATTCCTTGACAACCAAACAACTTGAAGACATCACTGACTGACTTGTCTTGTGAAATTGTTTCCCATGCTTATTGAAGCTGCAAGATTTGTTGACAGTGTTTATGCCTGACTCAGGAGCTCTGCTCTCCTTCCAGTCTTTGTCACTGTCTTCAGGTTCTGACTCAGAGTCTGATAAGTCTTTTAGCTGAGAGTCAGAGTCATTCTCATCATCACCTTCGTCATCCTCACTGACTTCAGTCTCTGAAGAGCTGCAATCATCTCCATAAGTATCTAGATCTGGGTTCCTGGTAGTCTCTGCTCTTCCACAGTCTTCTCCACCAGATGATGCTTTCATCTGGTCAACTGAACTGCTGGTTGGAAGATCTTCCTCTTTTACTTGTTGCTGATGAAGCTTTAAAAATAGATGTTTCTCTTCATCTTCCTCACTCTTCAAAGGAACAGCAGTGAATGCAAACCCGGGGCCATCAGTCTCCTTTTTCACACAAAACTGCTCTACCTCTTGACTGGTCCACAGTTCCTCATCTTCCTCCTTTATGTTGAGGGTCTTTGGATCCACACCACGCATCTGTACTTCAGGAGCTTCTTTAATCAGAACCATCTGCTGAACATCTGCAGGGACCACAGAAAACGTGAACATCATGCACAATTATAACTTTAAATTCACACATACAGCGATGCTTGAAAGTTTGTGAAGCCTTTAAAACTTTATAAAGTTCTGCATAAAAATGACCTAAATCCGATTTTTACACAAGTCCTAAAAGTAGATAAACAGAACCCAGTTAAACAAATGAGACAAAATATTATACTTGGTCATTTATCGAGGAAAATTATCCAATATTACATGATTTTTCCTGAGATTTGTCAAGCTGTTTCATCAGTAATGCACAAAAATAAATTAAATATTGACGAGAGCATGTAGTGTTCACATGAACTAAGTTTTAATTTATATCCATCCATAGCCATTGTGAGACAAACTGCCTCAATTGTACTCGTCAATGTCTGACAGTAAACTAACAACTTTTAATTGTTACCAATAAAAACAACTTATTTTGCTTATTCATAACAAATTAATGTATAGTGTAAACTTTTGGTGGTGAATGATGCATATTTAGAGGCTTGTTTTATAATAAAGTACCGGTAATATATATGGTTACAACGATCACACACAAAAAAAAATAAATAAATAAAACTTTACAGAACAGATACTCTGATGCATGCTCAATAATCCAGGTAGAAAAATCTAAAAAAAGCTAAGTCTGGTCCTCTGGACATTCAAAAAATAAAACAAAACAAAGCAAAAAAAAAAAATGTAGAAACGTTTCGTCTTTCGTCCGAAAGACTTCCTCAGTCTGAGTTGCTGTATTCAGCTCAGTCTTATAAATAGCACCCTCTCACAGTGTTACACATGACTGTTCAGTGTCAGGAGGGCTGTGATCAGTCTTATATCGGGGAAACTAAACAGCCACTGGCCAAAAGGATGGCCCAGCACAGAAGATCAACATCATCAGGTCAGGACTCTGCGTCTACACTCATCTCCAGGCCAGCGGTCACTCTTTCAAGGATGAAGATGTTCACATCCTTGATAGAGAGGAACGATGGTTTGAGAGAGGAGTAAAGGAGGCCATCTTTGTGAAAAGAAACCGTCCATCATTAAACAGGGGTGGAGGCCTCCGGGTTCAACTGTCTCCCTCTTACAATGCTGTGATTGCTAGTATCACTCAGCCCTCTGTGAATAGCAAACAACCATCAGGGTGCTAATGATCCATTGTTAGGCTGATGGCCCTCCTTGATCATGTGAGCAGCTGGTTTCAGGCTGTCATCAGCCAACTGGTTGTGTAACACTGTGAGAGGGTGCTATTTATAAGACTGAGCTGAATACAGCAACTCAGACTGAGGCCCTGTTTACACGGACACTGTGTGGGGGAAATGCAACTTTTGGGTATGTTAATTAGGTTGAAAGTTTTGCGTTGACATGGGCGAATGGACCTTGCCAAGCTCCGCCCAGAAACGCCCCCTAAGCTCCAACATGGCTGCATGTCTCCCAAGCGCAGCATTGGTGTCAATGGAAAACATGGCGTCGACTGACTCTGCAGGGTATTTCTGAGTCGAATAGTGTATCATTTCTGCCAAATTCCAACAAAATATCAGCCATGACAATGGACAGGGGAACCAACAAGTTCATGTTATTTTTTTTTTGGACGTTATCAAGTTGTTTGATCCACGCGATGCCTCCAACAGCGTGCGCGTCACCGCTAATGCTACCGTCTGATGAGGAAAACATCAGCTCCTCACACGCTCAGGCTCAGCATTATTACAGCTGTGGACAGGATCACTGATGCCTATTGTCCTGCAAGGCTGGGTAAGTCAGGCATTCATGGTTTTGAGGGTTACTTTTGAAATCAGCGATTTCTATTGTTGGCAAAAGTTTGTGTGCCTTGGTTGCAAAGCTAATGCGAACTGTAATCTCCATTCATTCCTTAAAGCTGGGGTATGTAAGATTGTAATGTAGTCTGTAACTTTTCAAACAATATACCGGTATTTTTAACATATTTCTTCACTCTGTCACTATCTACTGACAAACTGATGTTAGTCAAAGTAATCTCTGAAAAAAACTATAGTCCCCTTGCTTCTCTATCAGCATTTATAAAAACACTAAAAACACAGTGACCAGGACAATGACAGCCAATAAAAACAGAGTTTGTAACCAGCCAATACATAGTTCCCACGTGACGTCACATAAGAGGTATTTCGGGTTTTCCGCCATTTTGGTTGGTAATACTTCCTTTCCTGACCACTAGTGGCAGCGTAGGTTACTGGCTGTGTAATATCAACCGGAAGGATTTGCCCTCCACAACATCAAGAATACGCTCCGATCACTTCTAGTCAGGTAAACAAAGATTCTATGTGAATAATTTTGCGAAACTGTGTGTGTTTGAACAGTTTTTTCAGTTTCTTGCTCTTCTGTTACTGTCTGTTACTGACGTTAGCTTAGCAACGCTATGCTAATGCTAACCTCCACTTCGTAACACTCACGGGAACAAGGTGTCCCACCCGTGTTTATCCTAGGCTCTTTGTTGTTAGGAAGCTGCTTGTTAATGATTTATTTTGAACCTTAATTTACCCTGTGACATCAGGCTGATACACACACGTTAATGACAGATAAACTGTCTCAAACTGAGACAGGTAATGCAACAAGCAAAACTCACAACAAAGAGCAGATCCGAGAGCTGCTCAGAAAATGTCACGGTGTGATTCCACAAAAACAAACTTTGCATGAATAAAAACCTGTTGTATATAAAAACTTTTTTTCTTTTTGTCCTCTGCAGCTAATCCTACTGATAGGGTGTTACTGAAGCTGGTCCTGAGTCTGCTGCAGCTCTGCAAACTAGCTGCCAGTCATCCTGGAGGAAATGACATTTTAGGTACACAATGTGTTAGTTGTTTAAAAAATGTCCACCCTCTTTCAGTCCATTTCAGGCTTTAATGTTTCAAGACATAATAAAAATGATCTGGTCATTAACAGGTTCTTAATACTGCAAATGCTGCACCAATCCGTCTGTCAAGCTCACACTCCATTCTTCCACTCGTGACCAGAACCCCACACTGAAGTTGACAGCCACACTTACCGGTACGATAGCTGTTAGGTGCAACTGTATTTATTTTTTATACTTTGAGTAGCAAACTTGGAGTCTTATTTTAAACTTTGTGATGCAAAAAATGACAATGTTTACTAATCTTTTCATTTTTTTAAGGTACAGATGAGTGAATAGTTCGTAGACCCGGGTCCAGTCTCAGATCCGGAGGGGTTGGCTGCTCCAGTCGGATGGTCCCACATGATGAGAAATCTGTTCATTTGTTTAAGATCAGAAACTGCGCTCGGATGCATCGTTTCTTGTTGAAGAGTGTTTTGATTAATCATTTCATTAAAATATATAAAATCACCCACAGTTCTCATATTGTATTCAGTTTAAATTGTTTTGAATTTATAATTATAGCTTTTATTCTGAACTTTATCAGTCTACTACTGGAGGATGAACAGGAACATGCATGTTTTTATGTTTTGTACATGTTAATAATTAACACTAAACTGGTAAGTTAAGTTGCCAATTAAGAACAATCACTACATGTAGGTTTTATTTATGTGCAGTAGAACTTCTCATTATTGGACATTAAACAACAACTTAATTATTGAAATAAACAAGGTGAAACTTGGTACAACTGTTTTATTCAAACTAAAGGTAAGCACACGTTCATTTAGCAATGTGTGTTTTCACAGCAACACCAAATGTATTTGAAAAGCAGATTCATCCATCTTTCATCCATCCAGCTTCATCGATCTCCTGGGACTCGGTACCTTACACAGAAAGAGAAAACAAAATGCTTTCAGGGTTTAAAGCAATATTTAACTAATGGATTACGGTAAAAGGAGTTACCAAATTGTAACTTTTCACCACTAACTTTATTAACAAAGGCAAATCACAGTGGAAAATAAATATCTGACATTTACTGAGAAACGTTAATACTATGACTGAGAAATAATTATAAATAATTAATTTTGTTAACACTAATTTAAGTATGAAAGGCAGTCATAGGCTAATGTAATGTGAGAAATATCAGCCATCCTTACTAACAAGCTCATCAGTTAAGCTGAAGCAACGATCTTTAATATCTATGCTTTAAAGTAGCACAGATAAAAAAAATAAAAAAGTAGCTCAGATTAGCATAGCCGATGTAGCTTTTACTAAAGTACACATGGCTGATATTTACTGTGGCACAAGTTACATTAGCTAAGCTATTCTTTGTTATGTTAAAAATCGGTTATATTTACTGTAGCTCAAGCTACGTAGCTTAGCACGCAGTAAACAACACCATTAGCAAAGAGCTAGCTTAGCTGCTATAGCTACGAGGGACGTCACATCTACGTGTAATCACTTACTCTGCCATTCACCAGAACTGTTATTAACATGAAGACAGCAATGACGAGCTCTGGACGTCCTTCACAACTCTGTTACTGGATCTTAAGCATCCATCCATGAATTTAAAGCTGCGAATCTGCTCCGTTGTGGACACTCAGAGTAACTTCTTCGTGACAACTTTTTGCCCTTCTCCACCAGGGGGCAATACCGCTTCGTCTGACATGATTTATTTCTCCAACTCACAACTTGTTGCCCTTCTCCACCAGGGGGCAGTACCGCTTCGTCTGACATTTATTCCTCCAACTCAACTCCAACCACAGCGCCTTGGTCAAGAGTAGCTCTGGTTGCTCGCGTCGGTTTATCCTACTAAAATGGCGGAAATTCCAGAATTCTAGAATTCTAGTCACGTGTGTGGGAACTATGTATTAAAAACAGAGCTTGAATTTGAATCAGCCAATAAAAACAGAGCTTGAATTTGAATCTCAGCAGAGCCTCCCCCTCAGAGCCATATATGGCTCTGAGGGGGAGGGATCAGAATGCTTTGCCTGTTGAAATTTGTTCTAAGTTCTGCACTCTACAGAAAGTTACACATAGCACCTTTAAGTGGTTGGTTAGCCGTTGCTGCTTTAGCTGCTAAACACGCCGACAGCGACTTTTGTGAGGGCAAACGAGCTCAGCCGTTCGGTGTGTTAGTTAAAATCCAGCCTTCGTGTCACTATTTTGTGCAGTTTTAGGTGAAATCGACAGTAGAGCTCGTTGTGTTAGCTAGCTCATGTGGGGTTAGCAGAGCTGTTTCTTCCCAACTTCCAGGACGTTCAGTGAACTGTGGCTTTCTCTCATCGTGACCGCGTGTTGTTAACTAGCAGGTTTCAAAAGCAGGTCAACCCTTCTCTGCTGGTGAAAGAAATAATTGTTCAGTTTTGTGGTCGTGCACAAGCTTTGATCCAAGCAAGGCATTCAGTTTCACATATAGGGAAACGGTGAATTTTACTTCCACAAATACGGTCAGGGTACCTGACATCTCCTGTACAGATACCCCACTGACGGTGGAGGAGCATTTTTCCAGCCCTGACGCAGAAAAATTCTGCACGTATGCTAGCTAGCAATGTAAGTAGCATGTGGTGCCGGTCTCACAAACGCTACCGTAGCGTTTGTTTTGTGAGACCGGCACGCACGTGGAAGCTGCGCTGTGACGTGTTATGGGCATTAGCCAATGAAACGCGGCCCTGTGGGCGGAGCTTGGTAAGGTCCATTCTGTGGATACGACTCTCTCCCCCCCACCCCCCGTACTCATGAATTTACTGTAGTTACCATGCTGGGCCATTAGATGGCGCTGTGATTTTTGGAACCTTCACTACTGCGCATGCGTGCCACTGCTGCCTGATGTAAACAGAGCACACGAGGCAGCCTGTTTTCCTCTCTGGCTAAAAGTTCAGCTACTACAAGTTGTTGTCAACAAGTTAACAACAAGTTAAAGCTGGAATTTGGATAAGAGTCAACAGATTTGACACCAAGTGGGACCTGCTTCATCTAGCAAGCTGCACACCAGTTGCTGACTGGACCGGAACCGAGTCAACATGTCTGACTTTAGTCCGTGAGAATCAGCTGATTTACAGCAGCGCTACAAGGTAAACCATGTTCTTAATAATCTTTCCTTGTGTTTAGTTCGATCACAGAACAACCAACTGAGGTTTTATTTTTATTTTTTTCCTGCGAGGTCGAAGCTGTTCCACGAAGCGGACCGGCGGTTCGGATGTGGGTCCAGTGACAGTGTCCACCAGGATGAACAACAGAGTCCAGTTCATTAAAGTTCGGTTAACGTGTTTTTAAAAGTGTTCAATTTAATTCTCAGTGTTTGTGACATGAGTTTGTGGTGTTGGATAAATAAATAAATTAAAAATCAACCTGGTGTCTTCATTTTCAGCAGCATGTTAGGCATGACGTAACGAGTCCAGATAGCTTCATTTAGCTCAGATTAATTTAAATATCTCCCACGCTAACATAAATACTGTTTATTATTGTTAAACTGTTAATATATAGCACATTTAGTATGTTATAGTGCAGCGTGACACGTGAAATGTCCGACTGCCTCGTTAACAGACAACTGGATCCAGGCAGCTGGCTCTCTTCCAACACAGATGCAGGTAAGGTGTAGAATAATTAAATATGAGAATCAAAATATATTCCATCAGCTATAGTTCAGAAAGTGGTGCGTGTGTCCACTGTCCAGTCCACCGCCATTGTTAAAATGCCGGCTGTCTGCGCGTGCGTGCTGCGTGCATGTGTTCAAATAAAAGCTCCACGGGAGATGTTTACATTATCAACGGGGGGTCAGCGAAAAAGTTCCACTTTGAGAGCTGGGTTCAAAAACCATCGGAGTCTAAGAGGGGGGCCAGCAGCGTCGTGTAGGCGATAAGCAAAGTCGCAGAGAAAGTAGCGGTTACACTCAAAATACGCGCCGTGTAAACTGGCCCTTAGGAAGTCTTTCGGACGAAAGGTTTCTACATTTTTTATTTATTTTTTGCTTTGTTTTATTTTTTGAATGTCCAGAGGACCAGACTTAGCTTTTTTAGATTTACAGAATAGAGCAATGCTTTAAAAGGCCTGTCTCAAATACTGTATATGTAAACTGATATTATTTTTGGAGGAGACCATTACAGTATATGGTAATGGACAAATGGCTTGATAGATGTCCATCAAAGATGCAAAATCATCATTACAACTTCATTTTGTTTGAATTTTGTAATGAGTTCAAGTTGAATGATACATGGCACACTTTACACCCAGAGGCACAAATTTTTAATTGGTTTAAAACCAGATGGAACTATTAAATCTAGACTAAACTTTTGGCTTATATTAGATATTACACATGGCCTAGAAGTTAACTCTACTAACTTTGCTGCACCCCTTACTGATCACTGTATTAATAAACTGACTTTAACGCCTACAAATGCAAAAAGGCGCGCCAAAGGATTTGGGAAATTCAGTTTGAATCTCCTTAATCATGACCACTTTTGTCAGAACATAAAAAGAACAAACGTTGATTTAAACAAAGACTCATCACTATTTAATTATAGAGTGAAGTGGGATCGCTTAAAACATAATTCTCAAATTTAAATTTAATTTGTCAAATTTCAAGTCAACTCAGCAAACAAACAGAAGCTGACATTGTAAGAGAAATTCATGACATTTGTAATAAAGCTTTACTAAACGAAGATGACAAATGACAATTGATCCTCCTACACTTCTAACTAGACAATATTTACATCAACAAAGCCAAAGAAGCTTACATCCTGTCAAAAGCAAAATGGACAGAAGGGGGGTAAAGATGTGCAACATATTTCTGTAGACTAGACAAAAAGAGACGGTAACAAATAGGGGTGTAACGGTACGCTAAAATCACATTTTGGTTCAGTACCGTTCCCCTTTAGTCAGTCCACAGCGGTGCAACATATGACTATGGGAATTGCGCCCCCGCGCGGTTCACCTGAAGCAATACAATCACGCCTTTTAAGTAGGGCTGGGCGATATGAGGAAAATATTATATTGCGATATTTTTTGGCTATATCACGATACACGATATATATCGCGATATCTCCAAAATCAATGAAAAAATGATTCAAAATTGATTAAAAAATGTCAACACTAAATTTGAACAAACTTAAATATTTTATTTTAACCATCAATTGCACACATAAATAAAAAGTACTTCAAGCAAAAAGGAAGAATAAATAATTTAAACTTAAAAAGGTGCTCTTGTGCTTTTAACATTAAAAAAATATTAAATCAAAACATTTAAGGCCTTTAAAATACAAAAACAAAAGTGTAAACAGTGGCCATAAAATTTACTGACCCAGAACAGTCACAGGTAACAACTCTCAACTATTTGCATGTGCTGGTAATTTTTAACAACAAACCACAAAATGTGCACAAGTTTCAAACTGTGCCAAGTTCAGGCAATGTCTGCAAAACCTCTGAACAAGAACAGATTTATCACAGTGAGCCTCTGTGTACTGTATCCGGTTTTATTGTGAAAGGGTCAGGGGGTTGTTTCCGGGTTCACGAAGACGTTCTCTAAGTTGCTCTACAAAGTGTCGCATTGAATCCTTGTGTAAAAACACGACAGCCTCCACTCAGAAACGTGAACCGAGAGGTGGAGACATTATTAAATCAGCTGTATCGCTAAAGACACGGTCAGTCTCAGCTGTGGAAGAAGACGCTAACGCGTTAGCCATCTTGTTAGCCGCTAAGGACCGTGTCTTTAGCGATAATGATAAAATGCTGATTTAATAATGTCTCCACCTCTCTCTGCGGTGCACGCATGACTAAATGAGCTCAGACCCGTGGTTTGTTTTAATGAAGCAGCAGCTGGAAAAACACTTGGTTCTGCTGTTTCATCATGCTCCACTCCGCTGTTTAAATGGTGAAAAAGATTCGTAGTTCGGACCTTTCTTCGGGACTATTTTCAGCATCGTCTACAAAAACATTTTTTATGCCCTCATCTGACAATTTAATCCAAACTAGCTCAGAAAGAACATTGTTTTTCCCCTCAGCGCTCTTCAGATCTGCCGTGTTTACATGTTGTGCTGAAAGTCTCCCCGGCTCCGTCCTGCAGCCTGCAGGAAGGAGGGGGGCGAGTGGGCGCCCGCGCGACAGCAGGAGGATCCTCGATATACACGAAATAGCCCTTTTAATCATCGTACATTTAAAATATCGCGATATATCGAGTATATTCGATATATCGCCCACCCCTACTTTTAAGGCAGGTGGGTGGGCGTCAGCAAAGAGGCCCCGCCCTCTTTGAATAAAGGAGGCTGTCGCCCCACCCTCGTCCTCTTTTTGCTCTTCAACTCGCTTCACACCTGAACTTCGCAGGACCTTCGTGTGACTGGATCGCTCGACCGGAGGTGAGCTTGCTCCCTGTACAGAGCGTCACGAGGACTTCCCTGTAAGCACTCGGTTCAGCGGACGCTAGCCGAGTTTCAACGAATTTCGACAACTCTTGCTGTTTTCGCAGCCCAGTTACCGGAGCTAACTGCGCCACGCACCTGCCTATTAGCCTTCGTGCTAAGGGATTAGCCACGAGCGAACAACGTAGCAACAAGAGGACTTCTTCAGACCACGATTAGCAGGAGCTAGCTGGTTGTCACTCGACGTTCTTCTTAGCCATGGCTCCCGAGAAGTACAAGAGGAAATCGAAGAACTCCAACAAGACCAGCAGGCCAGCGAGCCCCGGCTCCCGGGCCTGTCCCAACGGATGTGGCTATTTCCTAGCCGCAGCAGACATCCACGAGGCCTGTCCGGTCTGCTTAGGAATGCTACACGCAAAGGCAGCGATGGACTCCCGAGTCTTGCCCTCACTGCAACTTGCTGCGTGAGCCCGTGAGACGCATGGACCTCGTGGCCAAGGCCATGGGCGGCTCCACCACTGCGCGAGAGCCGCTCCTCACCAAAGCCCTCACTCCCACGGCGGAGCTGGAGGCGAATGATTTGGAGGGCAGCTGCGCTGCGGAATGGGGAGAAAACATGGACATCGTGGCCCCTGTGGGGGACTCCATGGTAGAGTTTGACACAAGGGACTTGTTACGAGCCGACGAGCTCTCGCTAACAGCCTCAGGCGAGCTAACAGACGACGAGAACGACCGAGAAGACGAGGACTTCTCCCAGAGTCCCGCTCCAGGTCTCCTGGAGACAGACGTGTCCACCCCCGCTCTGTTCGAGCTGTGTCGCAGAGCCGCGGACACGCTGAGGATTACTTGGCCTTGAGCTCCCCGCCTCGACAACAGGTAACGAGGCTGGCGGGGAATTTCTTTTTCGCCAAGCAGTAGTCCGCCACGAGGCACAGGATGCCCATCTTTCTTGACTTTCAGACAGAGCTGACAGGCACGTGGGCTGAACCCAGGGCCCCCATGACTTTGCCTCTCGCCCAGTTCCTGGACGTAGCCGGCATGGAAGCGGCGGACATGGCTAACATTCCCCAGATGGAGGACACTTTGGCGGCTCATTTGGCCCCCAGGGTGTCGACCGCCAAGCCCACTCTGCCCAGCAAAGCTTGCCGCATGTCCGCCACGCAGCTTGAAAAGAGCTACCACGCGCAAGGCCTCGCGGTGCGGGCAATGAACGCCTCTGCCATGATGCAAGCCTACTTGGCCGAGAAGCTACAGGAGCTCCAGCTGACCAACAAAAAGAAAGCGGCTGAGGTGCTGGAGGAAGCCCGCAAGGCGACAGACTTCGTACTCCGCCTCATGGGCACGGCGACCATTGCTCAAGGGAAAGTTATGGCAGAGACTGTTATCGCTCAGCGTCACTTGTGACTTACGCTAACCGACTTGCCAGAGAGCCAACGCTCACCATTCCTCCACCACCCCATCGAGCCCACAGGACTGTTTGGTGGCGCGCTCGAAAGGATTCAGAGCAGGCTTGAACAGAGACGTAAACAAGAGGAGGCCTTGCGAGAGGGTTATGCCCAGAAAACTGTTTGTACAACCCAGAGACTCAAGCGGACACAGGGCCGCGCAGCCACGCCATCACTCGCCCCTCCTTACCTGTCTGATCTCCTGCACATTACCACCCATTCACGCTCCCTTCGTTCTTCCTCTTCCATCCACCTTAACGTGCCTCTTGTCCGCCTCCGCACCATGGGACACAGAGCCTTTTCTCACTCTGCTCCCCAACTCTGGAACGCTCTTCCCCCAGACATCCGTAACATTGACTGCCTTCTGACCTTCAAATCAAAACTCAAAACTCATCTGTTCAAGTTAGCCTTCTCACTTTAATTTTTCTTTTTTATGTAGTTATTTTATATATTTTCTTTTTTTGTGTGTTTTTTAATTGATTTTAATTTTTCTTTTTACCGGTATATAGTTATTTTATACTGTTTTTATTCTGTTTTTAATGTTGTGAAGTGTCCTTGAGTGTTTTGAAAGGCGCTACCAAATAAAATGCATTATTATTATTATTATCACTCGGCCATGCGCCGCCCAACCCAGAAGAGGCCTGCGCTCGAAGGGGAGCAGCGGCCCAAGCCTCCAGCAGAGCCTGCCCAGGGAGGCCAATCCTGGGCAAGGCACAGGTTTGTACCACGCAAGTCAGGCCCTTCGAGGTCTTCTTCGATGAACCATGACAAAAAGCAGAAGTCTGCCTGAAACAGGACTTCCTCGCTTCAACCATTTAGGTGCTCCCACTCACGTGGACAAGAGGGAGACCGAACTATCAAACCCAGACGTTGTGCTAATAAAGCAACGAGTAGCTGGCATAACACGTGTACATAAAAAAATCACTCAAATGTTTGTGTAATAAAGATAAGTTGTTGTTTAAATATGACAATAAAGTCTCAGAAAACACAAAACGTTCTGTGTCACGACTCTGTAAAAACAACACTTTTTTATGCAAAGTGTGTCAAAAAGTACGGACAAGCCGGCTCTCATGAGACACACACAGTCAGAGACAATGAACCCCTGCTGGGGACCAGAGAATTGTTTACAACAGACAAGCTCTCTGGCACCAGCAGCGGGACAGCCAGGCCCGCACAACAGCGGGGAAGAGGGGGCCCCCTCCCTTTCTCTCACACACACACACACACACGTCACGCTGTGGACATGCCCTCCAAACTCGCAGCCAGAGCGGCTGTGTGGAGGGCGTTCAGACCAGGTCACTGGGTCATGTCCACCATCTCCCAGGGCCTCAGGCTACAGTTCTTCAAACATCCACCTCCATTCGCAGGGGTGCTGTTGTCAACCATCAGCCCAACCCGTGCACACGTTTTGAGAGAGGAGATTTTCTCCATGCTACAGAAAGGGGCCATAAGAATTGTGCCTGTTCACGATGTAAAAAGAGGCCACTATTCCAAGTACTTTGTCGTCCCAAAGAGGGAACAAGGCTTGAGGCCGATTTTGGACCTGCGGAGTCTAAACAAACGAATGCGCACATTCAATTTCAAAATGTTAACAATGAAACAGGTACTCAACTCGGTACGACCGAAAGATTACTTCTGCAGTGTAGATCTGAAGGATGCCTTCTTCCATATAAGCATCAGGCGAAGCAACAGAAAATTCCTACGCTTTGCCTTTGAGGGTAACGCACACGAATATCAGGCCATGTCTTTTGGCCTAAAAACCGCCCCTAGGACTTTCGCGAAATGTCTGGAAGCGGTGAGTTCTCAATTAGCTGGATGACTGAGACAACAGAGTCCAAGCAAAGCTGCACACAGACAGAGTGATGTCTCATCTGACAGCTCTGGGGTTTGTTTTAAACCTGCAGAAGAGCAATTTGTCTCCATCCCAGATTACCGTATTTCTGGGAGTACAGATGAACTCCATCTTGTACAGAGCCAAGCTCTCAGAGGCACGGGTTTCAACCCTGCAGCTCTGCCTAGCACGTTTCCGACTGGGTAGCACAGTGTCTCTCAAGCTCTGCCAACGTCTGCAGCGGGGATTGTTTGCATTCCTCTGGCCTTATTACATATGCGGCCCTTTCAGATTTGGCTAAACAAACCGTTGCAGCTTGCCCCTCCTCAGCTGATGAGGGGGCTGACTGTCAGTCCAGAGTGCATGGAAGCCCTGGTGCACTGGAGACTCCCCACTGTGTTCAGCACCGGCGTCACGCTGGGACGGGTACTGACCCGAGTCCTAGTGATGACAGATGCGTCAAAAACAGGGTGGGGGGGCTCTGCAGGAACCAGCACGCCTGCGAGGTTTGGAACCAGCAGGAGGCCCGACTACACAGAAATCTCTTGGAACTGAAAGCTGTGTTTTTGTCTCTGAAACACTTCTTCAGAAAGGGGCTAATTTCACACAGACATGTCCTGATAAAATCAGACAACAGGTGCACTGTGGCTTACATCAACAGGCGGGGGGACACGGTCCCGACCCCTCCTAGATTGACACACAAATTGCTCACATGGTGCAGCTCCAGGGTTCTGTCACTGAGGGCAACCCACATGCCAGGCGAGCTAAACCACGGGGCGGACGCACTCTCACGGGGACCCCTCCTCCCCTCAGAGTGGCGCCTGAACCCACGCATCGTGGACCAGATCTGGACACGATTTGGGAAGGCAGACGTCGATCTGTTCGCCTGCAAAGACAACACGCACTACAACCTGTACCATTCGATACGGGACTCAGATGCACCACTGGGAACAGATGCCCTGACGTACAGCTGGCCAGCGGGAAGGAGGTATTACACTTTTTCCCCCGTCCCCCTAATTCAGGCGACGCTGGAGCGTGTACGCAGGGAGGCTCTCACTTTCATTCTGGTGGCTCCCAAGTGGCCAAAGAAGGCATGGTTTGCAGAAGTGATTTCACTCCTGGAGGGAACATCATGGCAGCTACCCCCCCACAGGGACCTGCTGACCCAGGCCCAGGGGAAGATACTGCATCCACGTCCAGAGCTGTGGCAGCTCTGGGCCTGGCCGCTGAGAGAGACCTGTTAATGGCTTCCGGTCTGCCCAGTAATGTGGTAAACACAATACAGGGAGTGAGAGCACAGTCTACTCAGACCCTCTACGCACGTAAGTGACGTGTGTTTGAGACCTGGTGTCTAGAGAGGAATATTTACTCTATATTCCTGTGAACTGGTCCAGCTCCTCACTTTTCTTCAGGACCTGCTGGAGAAGGGATGCTCCTTCTCTACCATTAAGGTCTTTTTATCCGCCGTCTCGGCATGCCACGAAGAGTGGGGAGGTAAATCTCCTGGTGCCCAACCTCTCACGATACGGTTCATGAAGGGTGTGCTGAGGAAGAGGCCCTCGAGCAGAATTCTGGCCCCTCAGTGGGACCTGCCTCTTGTGCTGGACACACTGTGTGAACCACCATTTGAGCCTATTCGCAGCATTAAGATAGACTTGTTATCTTATAAGACTGCATCGCTCTTAGCTTTGTGCTTAGCAAAGCGTGTGGGAGACCTTCACGCTTTATCAGTACATCCAATGTGTAGCAGATTTGCCCCAGACAGGTCAAAGGTCACCCTGCGTCCAAACTTTGCTTATGTGCCTAAAGTCCCAACTTTAAACCCCAGAAGCCTGGACTTTGAACTGTCTACATTCCCTCCTCCCCCTGTTCGGACTGCAGAACAGAGGCAGCTGAACGCGCTCTGCCCTGTTAGGGCCCTGAGTGCCTACATGGAGAGAACTAACAATTGGTGCAAAACAAATTAGTTGTTTGCTTTGCTAATCCTGCTGCAGGCAGAGCCCTGTCTAAACAGCGCCTCTCACACTGGGTGACTGAGGCCATTAAGAGGGCATACAGCAGCAAAGGTCAGCAGATGCCCACTGGGGTACATGCTCAATCAACCAGAGGCCTAGCTACTTCCTGGGCCCTGTTCAAAGGTGTACCAGTAGCAGATATCTGTGCATCTGCTAACTGGTCATCATCAAACACGTTTGT
Source organism: Garcialebias charrua (assembly GCA_038048925.1). Lineage (NCBI taxonomy): Eukaryota > Metazoa > Chordata > Actinopteri > Cyprinodontiformes > Rivulidae > Garcialebias > Garcialebias charrua. Next base: position 29,688 of record JBBPBX010013550.1, read on the forward strand.
GAAACACTACAGCCTAGATGTCACTGCACGTGACGTAACTCTAGCTGTTCTCTCTACCACAGAGAAATCAGCAGCTGGCGCCTGTAGTCTAAAAGCCTTGGCAGAGCTCTGCATACGACCTGTACGCCGCTCTACGCGCATATTCTGTGCGCATGCGTTCACAGGCACAGCTCTGCGTTCATTCTCGCGTTAAATACTCGCGTTTTCGCTCCAAATTCTTGTTGTAATTTGAGCAGCTGCGCGAAAAGCGTTTACCTACGGGAAAAACTGAGGTCGCTGATTGGTCATTTGCTGACACGCCTACTGAATTGATTGACAGGTCGGGTGGGGAAAAAAAAACAAGGGCTGCGCAGCGGTTTTCGGTGTTTATATGTTAATAAAAAGTTTTCTAAAATAAAATCAGGGAGCGCTGGTTCAGCACACCAGAACACCAGGAAATATTTAGAACATCGCCCAGCCACGTTGGACATGAGTTTAAGTTTGCTCGTGACAAATTTATTCATTTCCTTCTCATCGGAGGAGGAAGCGATGCGATCACTTGACTTTTGGCAGAAAAACATAAGAAAAGTCCAGATCAGGAATGAAGAAGGGAATTTAATACATTTGTGTCACATACAAAACAGTCCGGCGCCGGGCAGTTTATTGTGAGACAATGCGCCTCGCGTACGCGGTCGTAAAATTTTAGGTTTGCACGTTCGTGCCCTGCAGGGCTATGCTTGTGCCTCGGCGTACGTACGGCGTACAGCGGCTTACTGCCTTATGCTGCGCAGAGCTCTGCCGGGGCCTTTACGCATAAGTTCTCATAAGCACGCATTTTCAGAGCATTTCCAGGGCGTGATTGAATTGTGTTCCCATAGTCATATGTTGCACCGCTGTGGACTGACTGAAGGGGAACTGAAGGTTATGCACCATAACCCATGTTCCCTGAAGGAAGGGAACAAGGTGCAACACGTTTGCCCTTTCAATGCCCAAGCTCGGTGAAGTGCACTTAAGAGGACGAGGGTGGGGCAACAGCCGCCTTTATTCAAAGAGGGCGGGGCCTCTTTGCTGAAGCCCACCCACCTGACTTAAAAGGCATGATTGTATTGCTTCAGGTGAACCGCGCGGGGGCGCAATTCCCATAGTCATATGTTGCACCTTGTTCCCTTCCTTCAGGGAACATGGGTTATGGTGCATAACCTTCAGTTTCAAGGAGGGCTCGGTTCGATAAATTTTCAGTACAAAAAGAAGCCAAATGAAGACTTACAAAATGTTTATTTTGAAAATATGCCAAGTACCGGTACACAATACGTTTGTATAAAAATAAATAAAAGCAACCCATTTGGATGACATTTTAAATAAACGGCACTTTTTACAATAAATAAACTATACTAACAATAATAAAAATGTTAATAAATACATTAACAGTCAGAACCAGAATAAGCAGCAACTGACTCTTTACAATCTAACTTTATCAAGTTTTAAGTTTTTGGCCAAAAAGAGCAACTTGTCCACATTTTCTAAAGCACTGATCTAATTGCAGTGAATATCTCCAGCGGTGGAGCAAACTGCTCACTAACAACAGTACCGTATTTTCTACCGTACACGTCGCACTGCCCTATAAGACGCATCAGTCCAATTATGTCCAATAAAGTGGAAAAATCCATAAATATGTTGCACCGCCGAATAAGTCGCATCTATTATGTGTTACCGCTGACGCGTCGCGTATGTTACGCGTCACCGCTGACAACACGGAAATCTTGGCCGGTGTTTTGCCAAAAATGGATTGGCTGCCAAATGGCCACAGGAACGTGCACGGAAGGACTTCAACAAGATTAACACTTAACAATTTTTTGTTTGCTGAAAATTATAGCAAAGGTGTGTCTGAGCTGAACTTATCCTTAATGAATGCACATAATGGTCAAATCAGCTGAATTTTTAAAAAAGAAATACATTAGTGTTGCTGCCTCGGTTCTGTGAAGCGTGGACGCGCAGCAAGCGGAAACTCTGCATTTCTTTAAAATTTAACAAGATAAACAATGAAAAAAATTTGTTTGCTGACATTATAGTAAATGTGTGTCTGGGCTGAACTTTTTCTTAATAAATGCACGTAATGGTCAAATCAGCTGCTGAATTTAAAAAATAGTTTTGCTGCTTCAAAGAATGCACGCGCGATGAGTCTGTGCATTTCTCAGAACTTTAACAAAAATATTTATTTGTTTGCTGACATTATAGTAAAGGTGCGTCTCAGTTGAACTTTTCTTAATAAATGCACTTTGACGGTGAAAACATGGCAAAATGAAGCAGACGAAATAAAGCGGCTTTAAAATTACTACATGCTCACCCGCCCACAATGATGACAGAACACCTTTTTTTTATTTTTTTTATTCAAACCCGTTGAACTCTTCATCCCCTGTGTCGCTGGTGAAGAGTTCTGCCAACTCCTGAGGTACCGGTAGTTGATGCAGCTCAGAGCACTGTCTCCCCTTCCTCCCCCACGTCCAGCAAACATCCTGGCCTTCCTGAACCCCGACTGGATTGATTCTTTAGTGGCTGAGGTCCACGCTTTATCCATCCATCCGAGGACCTGCTGGAACGTTGCATAGCGCATCCATCCTGTAGCCGTGAAGCTGTGCTCTCCGTCCACCATCCACTCCTCCCAAAGGCGGCGCAGAGCTGCTTTGAAGCTCTGGTTCACAGAAATGGCCAGAGGCTGAAACACTTTTGCCTCCCAGGATGATGGCAAGAATGGAGTTCAACCCTTTAATTTTATCTTTAAATTGCAGCATGATGTGCGCGCACATGCTGTCCATCCAGCAGGACTTTTTTTGCTCTAAAATATCCGTACACATACAAGTACATCTGTAGTCGGCAAAAGCCTAGAGGGCCCTTTAGCGCCCCTAGCGGCCGAAAGTTCAGTCAGAATGAATGGAAACGGTCATATCTCAAGCCAAAATTTGGTCTAACAATATGGAAAAAAAATCCATAAATACGTCACTTTGCCATATAATTAGCAGGACATGCAAATTAGGCAAAAAACTGCGACTTATACGTAAAAAAATACGGTAAAAGGAATAGAGAGGTAGCACTTTGCTAATTTAATAATAAAAAAAGTTAATTAGATAATAATAAAATAACAATACCTCTTCTAGAATGCCATCATTTCTGTTAAGAGGTGGTTGAATCTCTCGTTCATCATGTGGCAGGGCTTTAATCTGGTCCAGGGCTTATTGACAATATCAGTTTTAGTTTTTTCATAAAATGCTTCAACAACTTTTTGGTTGAAGTGTTGACGTGATGGGATACCCTGATGCATGCTCAATAATCCAGGTAGAAAAATCTAAAAAAGCTAAGACTGGTCCTCTGAACATTCAAAAAACATAACAAAACAAAGCAAAAAAACTGTAGAAACATTTCGTCTTTCGTCCGAAAGACTTTCTCAGTCTGAGATGCTGTATTCAGTTCAGTCTTATAAATAGCACCCTCTCACAGTGGATCAACCAGTTACATGTACATGGAGGAGGTAGAAAAGAGAGCCTTCAAGAGACTTCAAGGGAACTCCCTACTGTTAAGGTGTGATCTGTCAATTTACATGTATGTGTTACCTCAGCTTGCAATTTACATATGATGGTGCGTGACTCCTGTTATAAAGCCACACGCACACACAGTCTGGTTCATTGAATTGATAAAGCTTTTCGGATGAGAAGCGAAACGTCTTCTGTTACAAATAAAGTCCAGTTGATCTTGAATTGAACGCCTTTTTGATTTATCATGTCCTGGACGACTGAGAATCTTCACCAGCAAAAAGAGAGCCTTGATGTCCTTTTCAGTGACACTACCAAGTCATTGGTTCAGGTATGTTGACGACACCTGGGTTAAAATTAAATCTTGGGAAGTCCAAAATTTTACTGAGCACGTCAACTCTGTAGATAAATATATTAAGTTCACACGAGAAGATGTAAAAAATGGCAGGTTGGCTTTCTTGGACTGTGAGGTCTCAGTTTCTGATAGAGGATATTTGCAAACTGAGGTGTACCGCAAACCCACCCACACAGACCAGTATTTGCAGTTTGACTCCCATCACCCTCTGGAGCACAAGTTAGGAGTCATCAGGACTCTGTATCACAGAGCAGACAGCGTCCCCACTAACTCAGGAGCCAGACAGAAGGAGAAATCACACACAAAACAGGCTCTAGAGAAATGTGGATATCCTAACTGGGCCTTCCTGAAAGCAGAGAAGAAACCCAAACAGGACTCCAGCCAGCCATCAGGTGAAAAGAAGGAACCCAGACCCAGACCAGTGGTCATTCCGTATGTTGCGGGAGTTTCAGAGACATTGAGACGTTTATTTTCTAAACACAACGTCCCAGTGGCTTTTAAACCCCAAAATACATTACGGCAAAGACTGGTTCATCCCAAAGATCCAGTCCCCCGCACAAACAGAGTAATATTGTGTATGCTGTTCAGTGTCAGGAGGGCTGTGATCAGTCTTATATCGGGGAAACTAAACAGCCACTGGCCAAAAGGATGGCCCAGCACAGAAGATCAACATCATCAGGTCAGGACTCTGCGGTCTACACTCATCTCCAGGCCAGCGGACACTCTTTCAGGGATGATGTTCACATCCTTGATAGAGAGGAACAATGGTTTGAGAGAGGAGTAAAGGAATCCATCTTTGTGAAAAGAAACCGTCCATCATTAAACAGAGGTGGAGGCCTCTGGGTTCCAACTGTCCCCCTCTTATGGTACGTTCAGACCGAACGCGTTTTGAGCTGCAGGAGCGGCCAGTTTACATGCAAAGTCAATGGGGTACGCCCCTCTAGGGGTCGTGCGGTGCGTCACGTCCGTTTTGAGCGGTGCGGGAGGAGCGGCAGAGCATTTTCCGTGCATGCATCCACTGTCAAGGAAATAGAATGGGCTCAGGAATACTTCCAGAAAGCATTGTCAGTGAACACCGCCGTTGCCAGCTGAAACTCTACAGTGCAAAGAGGAAGCCATTTCTAAGCAAGCTCCACAAGCTCAGACGTTTGCACTGGGCCAGGGGTCATTTAAAATGGAGTGTGGCAAAATGGAAGACTGTTCTGTGGTCAGATGAGTCATGATTTGAAGTTCTTTATGGAACACTGGGACGCCATGTCATCCAGACCAGAGAGGACAAGGATAGCCCAAGTTGTTATCAACGCTCCGTTCAGAAGCCTGCATCACTGATGGTATGGGGTTGCATGAGCGCTTGTGGCATGGGCAGCTTGCATGTCTGGAAAGGCACCATTAATGCAGAGAACTATGTTCAGGTTCTAGAACAACATATGCTCCCATCTAGACGTCATCTCTTTCAGGGAAGACCATGCTTTTTCAACAAGATAATGCCAGACCACATTCTGCAGCAATCACAACATCATGGCTACGTAGAAGGATCTGGGTGCTGAAATGGCCAGCCTGCAGTCTAGATCTTTCATCTATAGAGAACATTTGGCACATCATAAAGAAGGTGTGACAAAGAAGGCCCAAGACGATTGAACAGTTAGAGGCCTGTATTAGACATGAATGGGAGAGCATACCTATTTCTAAACTTGAGAAACTGGTCTCCTCTGTCCCCAGACGTCTGTTGAGTGTTGTAAGAAGAAGGGGGGATGCCACACAGTGGTAAAAATGGACTTGTCCCAACTTTTTTGGGATTTGTTGACGCCATGAAAATTTGAAACGACATATTTTTCCCTTAAAATGTTACATTTACTCAGATTAAACTTTTGATCTGTCATCTATGTTCTATTACGAATAAAATATTGACATTTGCCATCTCCACATCATTGCATTCAGTTTTTATTCGCAATTTGTTTAGTGTCCTAACTTTTCTGGAATCCGGTTTGTATTTACATATATTAAATAATAATCCTTTTCAGCTGGGGGCAGCTGTGGCGGAGAGGCTAGAGCAGTTGTCCTCCAATGGGAGAGCTGGGGGTTTGATTCCACCAGCAATCACATGCTGAAGTGTTCCTGGGCAAAACAATTAACTCCTCATTGCCTCTGATATGTGTCCCATCAGTGTATGAATGTGATAAAGATCTGATTATTCTTTGTATAAATCTAGTAGAGGGCATGAATGGGAAAATGAGGGCACAAATTGTGTTGTAAAGAGCTTTGAGTGTCTTGATAAGATAGAAAGGTGCTTTATGAGTACTGTAGTCCATTCAGCTGCACCTCCTTCACGTTAGTCAGCCTGTGTGAAGCTGCTGTAAAGTGAGACTCCACCTTGAATCTTGAAGCTACAGCTAGACGACAGACCCGTCTTCTTATTTGAAATGGTTCAGAGTTCATTTAGCCATGCTGTGTGCCTTTGTAGAGGAACACAGAAAAGAAGCGTGACATTAATAAAGTAGCAGTTTATCATATCGCTAAAGATACGGTCCTTAGCGGTGTTAGACCAAATCCTGTGACCCATCATGTTCTGTGACCACAGGGGGTGACAGCGTACATTCCTCTGTATGTACGTCTTGGTTCTAAATATTTTCTGGTGTTCTGGTGTGCTGGACCAGCGCTCCCTGTTTTTATTTTATTTTAGAGAACTTTTTATTAACATTTAAACACAGAAAACCGTTGCGCAGCCCGTGCCTTTTTTCCGCCACCTGACCTGTCAATCAATTCAGTAGGCGTGTCAGCAAATGACCAATCAGCAATCTCAATTTGACCCATAGGTAAATGCTCCGCCCTTCTTCTGCTCAAATTACGACAAGAATTTGGAGCGAAAACGCGCGCATTTAACGCGAGAACGAACACAGAGCTAGGCCTGTGAACGCGTGTGCACAGAACACGCACGTAGAGCGGCGTACAGGTCGTATGCAGAGCTCTGCCTGGGCCTTTACAATGCTGTTATTGCTAGTATCACTCAGCCCTCCAGTGTTGCCAGGTGTACGATAATTATCGTATTTGTACGACAATTTTGCCCTCTGTACGATGTACGATCAATAATCCCGAAAAAGGCCAAAAATACGATAATTCGACAGTTCCTTGAATGTGTAGTTGTGATCGGTTTCCATCAGCCTGCCGCAACGGTCTGTCTGAGTTTTTTTGTGAACCCTGAATGCATCTTGAAATTCCAGCCAATCGTGCTTTTCTAAATGTGACCTAAAGAGTGACGTGCGTGCGTTTGCCTCAGAACAACGGCCATGATTGGCTGAATAGCCCGTTGCGCCCGCCCCATGAGTTAGAGAAGAAGAAAAAGCAGAGCTGTGTCTCGTGTGACACCGGTCTGGAAGAAGAAGTGATGAAAATGAGAGAACATTTATATAAAGTTAAATGTTAAATGATAATTAAGAAATATATTAAGAAAATATGGCAGGAAACCTGGGACATTACTGATACAGGAAGACATTTACACAACAAAAAAGGTAGGATATACAAGGAAAGCAGGAAGAAACAGGAACTTACTCGCATTAGAATAGGACACACAGACCTTAATAAATCTCTTAAAATAATTGGAAAGCTTGCAACAGGACTTTTTTGTGACATGTGCACCAGCAATCTCCCTGAAACGGTTCAACATGTCTTTATGGGATGTCCAAGGTATGAAACAGAAAGAATGCATTAACAAAAATAAATAAATAAAATTAATATTAAATTTACAATTAGGGATGTTTTTAGTAGTGATATCAGTAAAGCTAAATATCAAGTTATTATTTCCTTGAAAATACAAACTTAATAGACAGAATTTAGTTGAGTTATTAAATTAAAACCGCCATGAAACAAAACAAGAAGCGCGGGGGGGCGGGCTCATTAGTTGCCACCAGACATTAATACGTATTATTGTCTATGGTTCCCACCCGTACTGATGCCACAAAGCTGTGAGTGCCTGTTAGACGCAATTCAACAACAGAGTGACTATAGTGCATACTTGTTATTTTGGTTTTGACGGGTGTACGATAATTTCCCTCAAAATACGATAATTTTGGGGCTCTAGTACGATAATCCTACATTTCTCACCTGGTGTACACTCGGTGTATATTGATTTCTGCTTACAGAGTAATTATAAGGCTCTAATGTACTTAACTATGTCCTGGAGAAAACATTTGAGATGAGATGAGATTTTTTATTCGTGTTTTCAGAGACAGACTCGTCTCGTGTTTAGCTTCTGTTAGCTTCTGGCAGACATTAGCAGCAGAGCTAAACACTCGGTCCATATGGCCATGTTGACTCAGCGGTCATGCGGCGCGTCAGCGGTGGATGAGGCGTTACATCGGCGGGGACGTAGGTGCGACCTATATTCAGGTGCGTCCTATTTATGGATTTTTCCAATTTTTGGGCAATAATTGGACACGGCGACCTATATTCCGGTGCGACCAATAATCCGAAAAATACGGTATTTAAGTATCGGATATCGGATCCAACCTGCCGATATTTTTCCGATCCAGCTTCAAAGAGCACTTGTGTTCAATCACATTATGCCCTTCTTAACATTGTGTGAGTTAAACCTAATGAAGACACTCTAAAGCCTTACAATTCATTCAACCTTTATTTAGTCAGGTAAATCTTTTGAACCTCATGGGCTCATTTACGAAAGCGACCTGCTAAAACTAAAGAACAATGAACAGCAGTGGTAGAATTTCCTTAAACAATAAACAAACAAACAATAAACAATAGAAAACAAAAGAGAGAAAAAAACAAAAGAAAGTTTTTTTTTTTAACAAAGTATCAAAAAACTAGCAAAACATTATAAGGTAGACGTATAAAATCAAAGACAGGAACAAATCTGCATTGGTTTTTGCCAGGATTCCAACAGATTCTGAAAACCATTTAGAGAAGTCAAGGTCGAGAGCTTCAGATCTTTTTGTAAGATATTCCATGAAGCAGGAGCGGAGTAGGAGAAGGCCCTTTTTCCAAGTTCAGTCCTCACTGACGGAACACTGCAGGTAATCATGTCCTGAGAGAGCACACTGTAGCTGCACTCACGTAAGGACATGTAGGAGGAGATGTAGGAGGGCAGCAGACCAAGAAGTGAGCCACAGGGGAGAGCCACAGCCACTCCCCTTAACCACTAAGAGAGTGGGTTTTGTTGTCTTTCCCATTATAACCAATAGTTTGTCCAGCTAAATCTGAAAAAACTAAAAAAGCACTAAGCATGATGGAAAAGACAACACAGCCACTCCCTTTAACCACTAAGAGAGTGGATTTTGTTGTCTTTCCCATAATGCTTAGTTTTCTTAGTTTTCCAGCCTTAGCAGTGAGCCATGAGCTACTGTTGTTTTTGGTTTTCCAGCTTTAGCTGGAAAAGTTTTCCAGCTAAAGCTAAAGCTGGAAAACTCCAGCTAAAGCTGGAAAACTAAAAAAACGCTAAGCATTATGGGAAAGACAACAAAACACACTCTCTTAGTGGTTAAGGGGAGTGACTGTGTTGTCTTTCCCATCATGCTTAGCGCTTTTTTAGTTTTTTCAGCTGCACCATGAGTAAGGAGGACATGTGTGTGGTATACGTACTTGCCTCCTGTCCTGTGTGCTGTTAAAGTCAGTGGGTTCCCTATTGTAAGACTTAAGAGTGTCTTCACTGGATTTATCTCACACAATGTTAAAATGAATAGTTTGGGTACAAAAGTTTTATTATACAGAGTCCCTTACCTGAGCAGTGTCGGATCGGAAAAGTATCGGTATCGGTCGATACTCAGTTATGAAGTATCGGATCGGAAGTGAGAAATGTGGAGCGATTATGGATTATGGAAAACATAAACTGATGATACAAAGAGATGTGGTAACTTTTTATACAACATGTTTATTTATAACTTTAAACAATTTGTCATGCTTTCACAGCAGAACTTACATTTCAAATATTTCTTGTTTGAGGGCTTACAGATATGCATCATATCATCAGTTTACATGATGGATGCATGGCAGGTTTGGAAGAAGAACCCACAGTCATTCCATCATGTGCAGTAAATAAAATAAGACTTGTGTACCCTGAACTAAGTGGAATTTATACAGGGTTTGCAAATGGAGGTGATGATGCAGAAGTGGATGAGGCATGGACACATTTTTTAAACGTATGAGTCACATGTAAATTTAATTACAAAGGCTGGAAAACAGTTGATTGTCTGACAAAAATTGTACTCAATGAATAGAAGAATAACAATTCAAACAATTCAAATAAAAAAAGACTGAAAAAAGTGCAAATTTGGACAGCTATTATGGCTTTAATGTTATACGTTTGAGCTTACTGTGTGGATGCACTTTGTAAGATATGCAAGAACTTTGGTCAAGGCCTTTCAAAATCTGCTTTTTTAAATAATTTTTACAAGTGCAACATGGGCATCAGATCCTGGCCTTAGCCACAGATTACTCCTCTGACTCGATTCCCTCAGTGGTTCATGACCACATGCACGATAGTGTTTGTTCCCTGGCCAGTCGTGTCGATTGATGACATGGTGTATCAACGACACCCATTTCTCCTTCAGCATTTCTGACCACCACGATAGTGTTTGTTCCCTGGCCAGTCGTGTCGATTGATGACATGGTGTATCAACGACACCCATTTCTCCTTCAGCATTTCTGCATCACCCCCACAGGTTTGTACACTCCACCACAAATGATTTATAATGGATGGAATCCATGCTGCGAGGTCTTCACATGACTTCCATTTTGATGCAGCAGCCAACTTTCTGGACACCCGTTTTGCAACTTGCCAGGGATCAAATTATGGCATTTTGGGATTGTTGACCCTCATTTCTTTAATAATTTGTGGATGTCTGTCTGTACAAATGGTCATGACCTTGACTCCATTTTGCTCTATGTCGTTGAGAGCTTCCTTAAAACCTTTCATTTCTATTGTGTTGGAGCTTGACACTTGGGTGCAGCCAATTACCTTAAAGTCAATAATTTTTTGGATTTTGCACATCTAAAAAGGTGTACATACAGTATTTGACTGAGTGGCCTGGTGAGTCGCATCGTCCATCTCAACAGATAACCTCAGATTCTTCTGATTTCGTGGTGGTCATTAATGCACTCTGTTTCATGTTCCATGCCTTTTCAATTACAGGGAACACATTTCTTCCTCAGTTTCACATATGTATCTTCATTAATTGTTTTGAGGTTTAAGTTATTACAGAATTGTTCAAATTTTGCTAAGTGGATGCCGCTGACAAATACAGATGCATTGAGCAGAAGGTAACCTGCTCTTTTGGTTCCTCTCAGAGTAGGCTGAGACTGCCATCTGAGCTTACAGCCATTCACACATGACAGTTCTAGTGTTAGCTGGGATCCTTCATTTTGCAGCTCTTTTGTGTCCTCCGTAACGATCATTGAGCCACACTGTGTTAGCATCTGTTTTAACTGACTCTCAAAAACAAGAAACAGTCTCTGTTTATCATGGGGGTCATTTGAGGCTTCTTATTCCTGACTACAGGTACAGTAATTTGATAAGACTCTAAAGACGGTGTGTATTTTCTCCAGCTCCCCGAGCGCCTTCTATGGCTGCTCACTGCACCGCCTGGTAGGTGGTTGGGTTAAATGCAGAGACGAATTTCGTCTGTGTATGGGAAACATACGCAGATGACAAGCTTAGACAATTATTATTATTATTATTATTATTATTATTCTACAGTATATCTGAAGTTTCCAGGGGCATATTCTCCTTGGATTCTTAATCTGAAAGAAACAAATCCGGTGAATGACAGCCTTCCTCATCTTGATTTTCCAGTGGCCTGTCTGCATAATGTGGTCCATTTTTTATTAGATAAAACACATCTTCTGGCCACTGTACTGCTGAATCTGATGTGCTGACAACGGTTTGTGTTTCAGCATTTGTAGATGAAGACAACTGTAATAAATATTGTATTATTAATATACATACAACATTGCTAACTTAAAATTGTGAAGTAAAAATATCAATAATAATAAATTAAACACGAAGCTGAAGCTGGCTTTTGATTGAAGCTTCCGATTGGGAAATGGCTAAAAGGTGATTCCATCTAATTTTTCACTACCATGAGCATCTTTAATCTGTTCTAGTTTAAATATGACAGTACTTAGACACGTCAAACCTGGACTGTATTATTCTACATTAATAGCAGAATAATTAAAACCGTCTGTGGTTTGTCAAACCTTTATCTGATTTGTGAAAATTCAATAAAAAGGTGATTTCAACACTTTTGAATAATTTGAGAAGAATTAAAAGTCAAAATAGGTAAGTATGTGTTGGTGTGTAGGTTAGGAGTTGCCACAATGAAACAAGTTTCAAATTAAAAACTAGAAATTCAAATTTGCAAATATTATTGAACAGCTTTTTTTTATTTTAATTTGAGACTTAAACATCTCTATTTCTGATCTCAGTTGCATGAGAACCTCTTCTCACTGCAATAAAAGGCATCTTGAATCATTTGAAATGTTTTCTTCTTTTTAAAAAATACATGATCATTTTGGTCACTTAAACTACAACAGTGAAAAATTACTGGGAATCGCCCTTTAGCCCTTTCCAAAATCACAAGCAAACTTCAGCTTTGTAAATGAAATGGTGAATAAACACGTACCGCTGTTGGACGGACTGTGATCCGGTGAGTACCGGTAGCTGTCGTGCTCCGTGTCTAGTGTCAGGTCCAGTAGCACCTGTAAGGTCTGGTCTTTGGTTTGGTGTCTGATCCATGATTTTACATTCAGTACCAGCTGCAGTAGCTAGTAGAGCATCCAGCGTTGCCTGTCTCTGATTTATTTTTCCCCAGCATCTTTCACTCGCAAGTCGGCGGCGGGGTTTAGGCGCTTTGTGTCTAAAAATTGTTGGCATGGCATTTGAATTTATCTTTCACAGGTAAAGACCACCTGTCAGCTCCATCATCCATTCTGACCGTACAAATGACTCAAAGTCTTCTGGAGAGAAGTGCTGAGAGCACAAATATGGGTCTTTTGTAAGTTTAGTTCTTCCGACGGCTTTTTCCCAATGCGCTCTTCTTTATTTTTTTCCATGTGGGAAGCTGTGCACACTCACCTCACTTTTTATACCTTTTTCGGTTTTGAAATTACAGTCAACAGCAATGCAGTGTGGCATTATCTAAATTTATACCAGTTAAACGCAATATAAAAAAGCTGCGTAATGTTAGCCTTGCTGTGTTATTACTCCAGATTTTAAAAAGGACCTAACCACCTCACTCACATACATTGCACAGGTGAAACATTTTTTGAATTTCTTGGGTGAAAAATACAACAAAAGGTATAAAGTTTTTCAATTAATTAAGTTTTTACATATCACAAACAGCAATAAACAAGTTAATAGGAAATTTTTAAGCCAACATGTTACTAGCATGTTCAACTAGTGTCAAAATTACTGACACATTTTACCCTGTAGATTTGGTTGTACTCAACCTATCATAAATGAGGTATTAATTTTTTTAGGCTTTAATTGATTATCCAGGTTTCATAACTAAAAAAGCCTTCAGTAAACATCATTCCAAGTGCCTACATTAAAGAGACCTGTAATTCCTGAAAGTGAAACTGCATCATCACTGAAAAGAAGTAAAGTTTAGATACAAACCTAATCTGTGAAGCAGGACTTTTGGGTTGAAAACAGCATCTTGGGTTTTGTTGTGTTGCAGTTTGTTCTTTAAACGACACTGTTCCTCTTTATACTCTGCATCTGTTGTTTCCAGAAACTCCAACATTTCTTCCGTAGCCAGTTCCTCTCGTTGTTTAACCTGTTGTCTCCTCATCCCTGTTAGCTGAAGTTTCCTTAAAATAATAGATACGGAAAAGTACAGATGAGCCAAACTCAAGAAGATTAGATTACTGCAAATGTTACCGTAAATTAGCTCGTAGTCTCAATAAAAGGGCAGCACATTTCTTCTTCTTCTTAGTTTTACTGGCGGTTGGCAACAAACTGTTAGTAGCATTACCGCCACTTACTGGTATGGAGTGTGGTTCGTGATGGCCTATTTATCTTTACCTATCTCTATATCTACCTATCTAAGTGTTTTAGTATTGGTGTAAATTTTCATACTTTTATACTACTATGCAAAAACTCAGGACAGTGTTACACTTTTACTATTTCATGCTTATGTTTATTAAATGTTTCGGTGTTTTAGTGTTTAAATGGTTACTGTTGCACCGAGGGACTGAGAGAAACGCAATTTCAATCCTGTGTATGTCCTGTACATATTGCAGTTCTGACAATAAAGTTGACTTTGACTAAATATATATTCACATATAGTATACATAAAAAATAAATAAATAGAAAAAAAAAAAAACAATAATAACAATGATAAAAATAAATATATCCTACCTATACCTATACAAAATATACATACTTAAAGGGGACCACACATGCAAAATTCACTTTTTAATGTTTTTTTTACTCAACTTTGGGTATGTACTTCATAAAAAAACAGTCCTAAGGCCAAAGAAATGCACCCAGTGGTTTATTTACTCTAAGTAGATTTATTTGTCTGTGATAAAAACGGTTCGTTTCTCACTTCCTGCGGTTTGTGACGTCACAAACCGCAGCCACAACCCACCCCAACCTGAGTCCAGCCCCTCACCTAGCAACCCCTGGTTAGGCTCAACCCACTTCTGTATTAAACACATGACTGTTGTTTTTCATGATTTCATCTCATCTTTTGTTTATATGTTCTTAATTTCATGTGTACAGCACTTTGTTGCAGCTGTGTTTTTTTAAATGGCTTTATAAATAAAGTATAATTGTTATTTTTATGTTTTAGTTCAATTTTTAGTGTATTTGCGATCGCTCCCAACGCGCAGCCGGCAAAAATTAAACGAGCAGACCCCCGGCGTAGGGACCGGCGGCAACGGGACCCTCTTCTGGCGCGATGGAGCGGAGCTTCAACTGTACAGCCTCGCTGCAGCCTCGCAGCAGCCTCGCAGCAGCGAGGACCTTCTCCTTACGGATTAATTTACGGGAGACACTTGGTGAACTTTGTGTTGTCTTGACTGGAACAGCGATAACTCCCAAAATCGCCGCGTGCAACGAGCGGAGCTGGCAAACACCGGAAGAGGAACAAGCTAACATTAGCATCGGATTCGGGTGGTCTAATGCTAAAAGGAGCAGCAAATTGCGGCGCGCTCAGACGGGTTTCGGTAAGTTATCTTAAGCTAGCACTAACAGTAGGTGTACAGTAACATTACAGTAACATTACAGATACTGGCTGTTACAGAGGGCGTAAACAGATCTTTGAAGGGCGTGGACTTCAGAACTCAGTATCAGAAACCGGTCGTTCAAAACGAAAGTTAAAAATGGCAGAATTAAAAAGGGTATAATTAATTATCTAAGAATTATTTTGTGTATTAAAATGAATTAATATTGTCAAGATAGCACACAGACATAACATAAAAATTTTAAAGACCTATATGTGGTCCCCTTTAAACATAACTTTATATTCTACCTATCTATACCATACACACTTTCACAAACATCCCTGCTATAATCAAATTGTATGAAATAATTGTTTTCTTTAAACATCAAATAACTATTTGTATATGATTACTCCCCAAATTCGTCCTCAAAATATCTAATAAATTTACCTTTTCCTTTATACTTTCAACCTCTCCCCTCATGAATCTTCTCTCTTTTTCATATTTACTCCATTCTAATATTACATGTTCTATTGTTTCATATTTTTCACAATGATCACATTTGCCAGAATTATGCTTTTGAATTTGTAAAAGTGTATAATTAAGTCCTGCATGACCAAATCTCAAACTGGTTATCACTCTTTCCTCCTTTCTATTTCTTCTTCCATTTCTTCTTCCCCCTACAATCTTCTGGATTTTATAAAACCATCGTCCTGTATTTCCTTCATCCCACCTTTTTTGCCATGCTTTCATCAGTTTTTGTTGAACAATACTCTTTCCCTCAGATTTCCCTCGTATTTTCCGGCCGATAAGTCGCATCAGGCCAATTATGTCGTCGCTTCAATCCAATTATGTCCAATACAATAGAAAAATCCATAAATATGTCGCTTCGCCCTATAAGTTGTATCTACCGTATTATGCGTCACCGCTGACATGTCGCGTATGTTACCCATCACCGTTGAGACAACCCGGAAATGGGGGCCGGTGTTTTGCCAAAAATGGATTGGTTTCAAATGGTGGCCACAGCAGCGTGAACAGAAGGACTTTAACAAGATTAACACGGTAAAAACAATTATTTGTTTGCTGAAAATTATAGCAAAGATGTGTCTTAGCTGAACTTTTCCTTAATAAATGAACGTAATTGTCAAATCAGCTGGATTTAAAAATTAGTTTTGCTGCGTGCAGCTGCACGGGTGAAACCGTGCATTTCTTTAAAATTTAACAAGATAAACACCTAAAAATATATATTTGTTGGCTGACATTATAGCAAAGGTGTTTCTGAGCTGAAGTTTACCTTTAAAAATTAACGTAATGTTCAAATCAGCTTGATTTAAATAGTTTCGCTTTGACGGCTCTTCCAAACGTGCGCGCGCTCTGAAAACCATCTCTTTAAAATAAATAGGAAATAAATTACAAATAAATCGAATTTTAGCTCAAACATCTCCTAACGCTAATCAGTTGTAAATGTCCATCCAGCAGTGGCGGCGCCAGGGGGGCGCTAGGGGGCGCTATAGCACCCCCTGGAAAAGTTATAGCACCCCCTTAGCACCCCCAGGAAATATTTAGATTTTTTTTTCTTCATCTAATTTAATATTTTAAATATGTAGTTGTGGCATTTTCTTCAAAAGACAAATACAGTATATATGTATATATAAAGAATCAACTATTCTAATTTCAGTAAAAAATAAATAAATAAAAAAAACTTTGTGCAACCTTTGAACTTTGCGTAATATCACTTCCGGGAAGCAACTGAGAGTAACACGCTACGGCTGCGCAAATATGGATCGTTTTTTGCAACCAAAAGTTCCACGGATGGAATTTGAGAAGGATGCATTTGTTCAAGCAGAGTCCGACCAACAAATAAATATTAATCTGGATGAAGAAGGTAAACTGTGCAGTTATCCTTCCACTGCTGCTGAGAATGCTAACAGTGTTAGCAATAGCACTGGACAGTTAGAAGATCTGAGCAGAAGTCCTCAAGATGGACCAAGACGACCACTTCTGCAAAAATACCCATCACGCTTGTTTGGAGTGCAACAGAGAAGTTTTAGTAAAGGCTGGCTCGATCAATATTTGTGGTTAGAATACAGCGTGAGTAAAGATGCTGTGTTTTGCTTTGCTTGTCGGCATTTTTTAAAAGGAGGAAACAGATATCATCTTGAGCCAGCATTTACCGCTCTCGGCTTTAATAACTGGCGGAAAGCAGCAGCGTCATTGAAGAGCCATCATGAAAGCACCGGACACAAATTTGCAATGGAAGCGTGGAGTGAATTCAAGTTAAAACAAACGAGTGGATCAAAACTCCCCAACATGCTCGACAAAGGACATTCTGCATTGGTTCAGGAGAACCGGAGGTACATGATGGGTGTTGTAGAATGTTTGCGCTACACAGGTTGTCAGGGAATCGCACAGCGCAGTCACAGTGAGAAAGAGGATTCAGCCAACAAAGGTAATTTTCGTGAGATGCTTGATGTGATTGGAAAATTTGATCCCACTGTCCAAAAAAAGCTGACAATTAATCCATCTAATGCTAAGTATGTTCATCATGACATACAGAATGAAATATTTAATGTTATGGCTGAAATAATAAGAAAACAAATCAGCAATGAAGTGAAAGAAGCTCAACACTTTGCTATTTTGGTGGATGAAAGTAAAGATATCAGCAAAAAAGAACAAATATCTGTTATTGTTCGTTATTTGCAGCCAGATTCAGAGAAGGTGGTGGAAGAATTTTTGCATTTCACCCCAGCAGAAGGATTAGATGCAGAGTCACTTTTTAACTGTATCAAAATGACCCTCAGTCGTTGTAATATTGATATAAATTGCTGTGTCGGACAGTGCTATGACGGTGCTGCTGTTATGTCTGGGAGCAACAACGGAGTTCAAGAAAAGTTGAGAAAAGAGGTGCCACAAGCTGTGTACATTCACTGCCATGCTCACAGGCTGAATCTTGTGTTAGTGGACTGTGTACATAATGTTGATGCTGCAGCTGATTTTTTTGAGATATTGCAAATGCTTTACAAGTTTTTTTCTGGGTCTGTTGTTCATGATCTTTTTTTGAAGAAGCAGGAGGAACTTGTGTCAGCTGGACAGCGCCTAGAACTTAAAAGACTCAGTGACACCCGCTGGGCGTGCCAGTATGATGCCATACGTGCTGTCAAAAAAACTCTCCCAGCTGTTATGGCTACGCTGCACGATGTTGTTGACCAGAAAAATGCTAAAAGGAGGACGGAGGCTAAAGCTCTCAGTGCACTTGTAGATGAGAAGTTTGTTCTGCATCTTGTAATTTTTGAGGATATTTTCAGAACAACAAAATTCATGTCTGATCAGCTACAGTCTCCTAATTTAGATCTAGTAGCAGCAAATGACCTGGCTCATTCTGTAATAACTGCTTTGACAGAAAAACGCACAGATGACAAATGGGAGACACTCAGAAAAGAAGCAGAAGAACTTTGTAGCAACACAGGAATAGCAACAGAGACTGTACAGCGGCAGAAAAGACAGACTCAAACAGCTAAACATCTAGAGCACTTTATTGTGGATGCCCCAATAGAAAGAAAATGTGCAGACAGCATGGATGACCTAAAAACAAAATCATTCTATTCTGTTATAGACAGGATGCTAATGGAAATGAAACAGCGTTTTTCTTCAGAAACTAATGAAGTACTGAAAGGTTTGCCAGCTCTAAACCCCAAACACCCATCATTCCTTGACAAAAAATGGATACTGCCTATGGCCTGTCATTATGGAGTTAACGAGGAGAACTTGTCAGCTGAGCTCCACCAGGTTCGCCGGCTGCTGAAAAGGAAAGAAGAACAAGGACTTCTAATCAACAACACACAAGACTTCCTATCTGTGATGCGGCCCTACAAAGATGCATTCCTGGACTTGTATAAGCTGATATCCATTTCTTTGACTCTTCCAGTAACATCAGTGAGCTGTGAGCGCAGTTTTTCTTGTTTGCGTCGTTTGAAGAACTACCTAAGAAACAGCAGCGGAGACAGTCGAACGACGGTTACGTATTGTAACCCTAGATTCCATGAGTGTGGGCGTAGCCCTTTAAGCCACGCCTTTTGGGTTTACCCTGTGCTTTGCACCAACATTTGAAAACTTCTAGTCCACGCCCACCTGCTGTGGGCCCACGCCCTCGGTCCATAAGAACCCCTCTCGACCGAGGAACTGCTCCCAATGGCAAATAAATTTTTTCAGCCAAAGAGCCAATGGGGCTTCAAGGCTTAAAGGGCTACGCCCACACTCATGGAATCTAGGGTTACAATACGTAACCGTCGTTCCATTTCCTGTGGGCGTAGCCCTTTAAGCCACGCCTTTTGGGTTAAAGGGCGGAGCATGATATGGTCCATGCCCCATTGGGTCTGACTGAACCATAACCAGTCCTGGCAACCGCCACACCAAAAGAGGCAAGCAGGTGAGCAATCATCTGATGATGAGAGAAAAGCTATTTAAAAAAAATAGCACCCCTCAATAAGGACATAAACAACTGTGTCAGTTCATCAATGATTCTTATTGATAACGAAAATAAAGGATTCATTTTACAGCAACCCTGAGAACCGAATGTGTCAAGGAGGAGCTGGAAACGTCCTGTAGATAGAAACGGGTGAAAGGAGTGGCAGACGACCAGGAGGCCGCAGAACAGATATCCTGCACAGAGACGCCACTGAGTAAAACTGTGGAAGTCGCCATCCCTCGAGTAGAGTGAGCTCTAACACCGTCAGGAGGCTGTAGACCAGATGAAATGTAGGCCTGGGAAATAGCCTCACACAGCCAGTGTGACAACCGTTGAGAGGTCAAGGGTTGACCTTGAGAACACTCTCTGAAATGCACAAGAGCCTATCAGATTTACGTGTCGCAGCTGTGCGATTCACATAACACCTGAGGGCTCGCACTGGGCAAAGTAAATGCAACTGCTCTTCCTCAGAGTTAGCATGAGGAGGAAGGCAAAAACCATCCAATGTGATGATCCTGGACCTGAATGAACTTGTGATAATCTTAGGTACAAACGCAGGATTTGGCCTGAGTTCAGCAGAACTCCCATCTCCTTGAATCTTCAGGAAGGAAGGAGAGACAGACAGGCCAGAGAGGTCGCTCACTCTTTTAGCTGATGTCAACGCTAACAGTAGAGCTGTTTTGAGTGATAAGAGTTTTAATGAAACCTCATTCAGAGGCTCAAAAGGATCCTTTGTTAAAGCATTTAACACAATAACTAGATCCCATTTAGGGGCCAGGGGACGAGAGACCGGCCTGAGACGGCGAGCACCCTTTAAAAAACGTTTCGTTAGGGGGTTATTGAACACAGTACTGCCATTAAAACCCCTCATGACATGAAGAGATTGCAGCAGCATACGTTTTAACGGTGCTGAAGGCCAGGTTTCTGTCCAATAACAGTTGTAAGTATGAGAAAATGTGGCCCAGATGACATGAACATGGGTCCAGTTGTTTTTCTAAGCACCAGCGCTGAAAAGCAGCCCATTTTGATGCATAAACAGCGATTGTAGACTGCGCGCGTGAACCCTGAATGGTTCCAATGACCTCTTTAGAAAAACCAAGGTTTTCTAAGCGTTGTCGTTCAGCATCCAAGCCCACAGATGCTGACCTATTACTGGATGACTCCTTATTGCGCCCCCTGCCTGCAGGAGAGCATCGTCTCTCCAGGTGAGCTTCCAGGAGCGGCCTGTCAGCTGCTGCAGAACTGGGAACCATGGTGCGTTCACGCGCTCTGGAGCGATCAGAATTACTGATACTCCCTCTTCCCTCACTCTCTCCAGCAGTGCTGATAGTAGAGGGACCGGGGAAAACGCATAAATTAATGTTTTGGGCCATGGTTTGTGGGCAAATGCATCCACCCCTAGCGGGGGGGTGTCGAGGGGACTCAGGGAAAAAAACAGGGGACACTGAGAGTTTTCTCGCGTCGCCAACAAGTCCACCTCCGCCCTCCCGAACCTGGTCCAGATTTGACACCAGGTTCGGGTGTAACATCCAGTCTCTGTCCAGAGGTCCCCCTCTCGACATGATGTCCGCCCCCCTGTTTAGAACACCTGGGATGTAAAACAGCCCTCAGTGAACTGAGGTGAACGTGAGCCCAGCAGAGCAGCTCTCTGGCTGTGTTCAGGAGCTGCGCTGAGCGGACTCCGCCCTTGCGGTTTATATAAGCAGTAGCTGTTCTGTTGTCCGTGTACACGAGGACATCCTGCTGTCGAAGCATGTGAACAAAATGCCTCAGAACTTTGTGCACTGTTAATAATTCCAACACGTTGATGTGAAGAGACGTGCCGGGTGGCCATGTCCCGCCCACCGTCTGAGATTGACATGTGCCCTCCCAACCGGAAAGAGACGCATCGGTGAAGACCGCCTTCCGTGACGTCACTTTGCCCAGGGGAACCCCTTCTGACAGAGTCCTGGGATTCCCCCAGAAAACAAGGTCCGTCCTCACTGAGGGAGGGATCGTGACTCGGCGTCTTTTGTGGCGGACCGGGTCTATTCTCTGGCGAATAAACCATCTCTGTAACTTCCGCATGTTCAATAACCCGAGTTTTAGAACAGCGTGAGCCGCGGCCATCATCCCTAACAGCCGCATAATTGTGATCGCTGACACAGTTCTGTGGGGCTGGACACGCTGAAGGAGTGACGTCAGCGACTCCTTCCTCTGATCTGAGAGGCGAGCTCTCATGCTCACGGAGCAGAGACTCACGCCTAAATAAACTGTTTGTTGTGCTGGTGAAGTGGAGCTCTTTTCCCAATTTATGGCAAAGCCCAATTGGGTCAAATGATTCACTAAGATCAGCGTCTGTTCTGCTGCTTCTGTCTTCGACCGAGACAGGAGCAATAGATCGTCGATGTAATAGATTACCCTCAGCCCCTGCGACCGCAGCGGGTTTAGGGCTGCCTCGATGACCTTCGTGAAAGTTCTCGGGGCGAGCGCGTACCCGAAGGGGAGGCGCTTGAACTCGTAACAGGTTCCCTGAAAGGCGAACCTGAGGAATTTCCGGTGTTTCTTCACGATCGGTACATGGAAGTAAGCGTCTCGGAGATCGATTGTTACGAACCAGTCCCCTGACGTCACACACTCGAGCACACGTTTTATCGTCAACATATGAAATGGACGTTTGACAACGTATCTGTTGAATGCCGACAAATCCAGAATCGGTCTGAGACCTCCCGACTTCTTGGGGACCAGGAAATATTTTGAATAAAACCCGGTGCGCTCCTCGCCCAAGGGGACCCCGGAAATGACGTTCTTGGTCAGTAGTTCCTGTAGTTCCAACTGCAGCGACACGCCCTGAGCCGGGGACGTGAGTTTCGTCTCCACGACCCCATTGAAACTGGGCGGTATCCCTGCAAACTGCAGAGTGTAGCCGTTCAGAATCAGACCTCGTAACCAGCTGTTTAACGAGCAAGTCTGGAGCCAAGCTGCACTGTGGTTCGACAGCGGGGCAGCCATAACGTTCCTTCGCCTGAGACGAGATAGACTGGTCTCTACTGCCGCCATGCGG
>JBBPBX010013551.1:3216-13876 GCA_038048925.1 Garcialebias charrua
ACAACAACTCATTTACTGCTGGCCATATTTTAATTGAATCCAGAAATGAATCATTGGATGAACATCTACAACTGATTAGCTTTCCCACTCAGTCAAATTCAAGAAAGCTGCCACAGCTAATTCACATTATTTAACACAAACACAGTTATAACTTATCCAGTTTTTAAGATATTGAGCTAAGATTGGATGTGGTAGTAGCTGAGAGTCATTCACAGCTCTGATATCGTGCAACACTGCAAGAGACTGGGCTCACTGTTTTCAAGGTTTCACCAAAATATATATGATTTAGTCATTTCTCAATATTTTATTTTATTAATTTTATTTTATTAATATAAGTCCTTCCAGGAATGCTAGATTTCTAATTTATGTATATTTTCTATTTTACACACACAACAAAGCCATAACAGCCCACTAATATATTTTAAAGCACAGTTCCAGATGGCAAGCATAATTAATTACCATATATTACCTATTTAATAAAAAATAATGGTATTATGTTGAAAATTGAATCATCACATTCATGTTTTGTATTTTTGGGGCTACTATTTTTCTAGATAGATGAGAATTATTGTGGTGACATTGTCTTATCTGCCATCTGTTCCTCCGAGGGTCCCATGTCGAGGATTACAGAGTCGGACCTAATCCAGCTCAGAGAGGCAGATTATTTCTGAGATGGTCGACATGTGGTCGTATGTATGTCATTCCACGATGTTTAACTCATTGAACAACAGATATTTTATTTATCTCAAGGTGTTTGAGATCTAATGGGAGGTAAAAAGTTAACTTTTCACATTTGTTTGAAGTTTACCAATTTACTCCTGAAAAAAGTTGGGTTAGAGGCGAGCAACTTTTGCAGGTCACCAGTTGCACCTGGAAACATTTAGGATTTTTTGTATCTTACCTTACAAGAAAAAAACATTAATGTAAGTCTTAAAATCCCGATGATCACATTTAATGTTTCCTGTGTAACTTCCATGCTGCTTTATTCTTATGCAACAGGATTAGTAAAATATGACAAATGAGCAAAGTGGTAAAAAAAAATCCATGATTACACAGGCAATCTGGTGCTTAAAGATGATATGACACTGGTTATTCTTGTTGAATTAGAATTAATGTGCTGGATTTCAGCTTTTGATTCATTTAGGCTTAAGTCTGTGAGGACAAATGTCTCATGAAATGAAAAACCGACAGACAGGAATCAGTTGATATTCAAGCGCTTCACATAAATCACATAAAGGCACTTTATTTGTTGTATAATACATTTATTGTGCCACATTTAATTTATGGTGTTAGCGTTTGGGGTATGCCGTGTAAATCAGTTACAATGCCTATTTTTATATTACAGAAAAGAGTTGTTAGAATTATCACCAGAAAGAATTTCCATCATCCTTCAAGCCTTTTGTTTTATCGAATGAAATTGTTGAAGTTTTATGATTTAGTTGATTATAATATTTTGTTAGTTTTGTATACAGCACAGAATAATGCACTTCCTTCAAATATTCAGAAGTATTTGGTTAAAAGAACGAGTAGTTACAATCTTAAGGGGACAAATTTATTTGTGAAGCCACTTTTTAGGACTAGTTTGAGGGGAAGATCTCCCATAGTTCAAAGAATTGGGTTATTAAATGAATTGGAGTCAGATATTAAAAGTGGTTCAATCAATGATTATATTCAAAAGAATGATTAAGTTTAAACGGTTAAAACATATATTTAAATGAGTTGGAATTTAGAAATTGTAAGAGATACAGGAGGTAAAAATTAAAAGTTGTTCATTATTTTGGAAATCAAATGAGTTGGTTGTATGAATTGTTTATTGGAGAGTAAGGGGCAGATAAAATAAGAATTTTTTCTTCTTCTGCCGCCTTTCATTTTATATATGTCTTGTCTTTTCTTTTCTTTTATTGTATGTATTATTGTTGAGTATTTTAAACTATTAAATGAATAAACAAAAAACAAACAAACAAACAAACAAATCTCTATTGTAAAATCTAGATTTCGCATGCATATGAAAATAAAGTGACACAAACTCATATAAAATTACTTTTTGGGCCATAAAACACACACACACACACACACAAGTGTTTTTATTAGGGATGCACCGATCCACATTTCTCACTTCCGATCCGATACCAATACTTATTAGCTGAGTATCGACCGATACCGATACTTTTCCGATCCGATACTGTTTTTAGTTTTTTCAGCTTTAGCTGGACAAACTATTGGTTATAACTATTGGTTATACCGGTAATGGGAAAGACAACAAAATCCACTCTCTTATTGGTTAAGGGGAGTGGCTGTGTTGTCTTTCCCATCATGCTTAGCGCTTTTTTAGTTTTTTCAGCTGCACCATGAGTAAGGAGGACATGTGTGTGGTATACTTGCCTCCTGTCTTGTGTGCTGTTAAAGTCAGTGGGTTCCCTATTGTAAGGCTTAAGAGTGTCTTCATTGGGTTTATCTCACACAATGTTAAGAAGGGCAGTCACAGAATGTGATTGAACACAAGTGCTCTCTGAAGCTGGATCGGAAAAGTATCGGCAGGTTGGCTCCGATACCCGATACTTAAATAATGCTGGTATCGGATACCGATACCGATACTGGATCGGATCTGCCCCATCCCTAGTTTTTATTAATTAAAAATCAAATTTGGTATGTTGGTTTTGCTTTATATCAGACACAGACTATATCACAATATGTGTGAGTGAAATTTCATGCGGGCAGACTGCGGCATCAAACAAATGAAATTCATACACCAAGTGAGACAGAGGCGTGGGACAACAGACAGCATGGAACATCATGTCCGGATGAGATCTTGACCTCCAGGTGTCACTAAAAGAACACTCATGCTGAAAGACCCCAAAGTCAGCAGCTGTTTTTAGGAGGTCATTCAACATCCTCAGCTACTCAATAATATTTTATTGACAAAATACACTTCCATGCAAACAAAATTCTTCAACCTTAAAGGAATAATTCAGACAGTTTTAAAATAGGGTTCTGAGAAAAGATAGAAAATATATCTTACCTCACATTTCTTTGATTTGCTTTAGTTTGGAGAAATGAAGTTTGTGTCTGAGAGGTGAGCTAACAGCTCGTATGAATGGAGCTTAGACCAAAGAGTTCCAATCTCCAAGATTTCCCAGCAGTTAACGGGAATTATTCGAACCTTTACACCATCATCAGTTTTGCATTCAAATGGTATTCTGTCATACATAATGTGGTTTTCCCGCAAAAAGGTGCCCCAGGTTGCCACTGAAGTGCAAGAGTTAACTTTTCCTGTTGCTAAATACTTTTTCAAATGAATAAAAATCAATCTCTGATTAATATAAAATTGGATTGTATAGGGTTTTAAAATAACCTTTGCATCAACAACTACACAATTTCGGAGAGCTGATTTTAAATGGCAACAATCCATTTTGGCTGCATTCAGACTAGCCATTAGCTCATCAGTGCCATTCTGGTCAACCATTTGGTAAGGTGAAATTTAATCCCTATATCTTGTTTAAGCATGACACTGAGCTTAACAGAAAAAAAAATAAACAAACACAAAAAAATTATCAAGCACTGACACACAATGAAAAACAATACAATATAACATCTGGATGCTGGTGAAGATTCTCAGTCGTCCAGGACATGAATGATAAATCAAAAAGGCGTTCAATACAAGATCAATTGGACTTTATGTATAAAACATGCGTTTGACCTATTGATGCATGATATTTAACATAAAGAACAAGATAAATCCTTGACGTTTACTTCAGAGTAAGGCTCATTCCAGCTCGAACCAAACACTAATAAGACGATTTGAACCACAAAAATGTGAATAAATCAAGATTTACAACAATGTGCCACGAAAACTACACTGTCTAATGACAAATAAAGACCCTTTATGCATCAGAAAAACTTATAATAAAGGTAAGCCAGTGCTCTCATTATTCAAAGCACTTCACTCGTGTAGCACAATCATACAGAACACCACAAATCATTTACACAATGAAACATGTTGTAAAAATTATGCACTAATTAATTTTGTTGCCACATTAAACACACATTGTTGAATTCATATGATTCTTTTTCCTTTTTTAACCACTTACATGTGACATGCTAAACCTTAAACACTTTTAGCACCGTTTCTTTCTTCCTGAGGAGTGTAAGTGAGGTGTACAGAGAGAGAGAACCAAAATATATTTAGCAAGCGATAAAGACAAATTCAATGCTGCAGAGTGATTAAAATGTTTATTTATTGCCACAAAACCAAATCTTCTTGAAGTCTAAATAAAATGTATTGCATTAAAAAATTGTTTTTTTTTACTTCTTTAAGCTAAAGAAACATTCATTCATTCATTCAACCTTTATTTAGTCAGGTAAATCTCAGAGTGACATGGAAGCCAATTTCCATCCCTGTAAAGTAAAAATAGATCCTCTAAATCTTAATCATAAGATACTGTTTCATATGACTCAGCATCTCATAATTACGAGTCGCTGAGTCATGATTATGAGATAGTCTCCAGTAATTATAAGATGCTGAGACATATTTATGAAACATTTCTTTATCGAATAAATTTGAGATACTTTGTATGCAATAAATAAATAAATAAATACATTTTATGCATCATTTCCTTGCCTGGCTGGTTCTCACCATAAGATTTCATCAACATTGTAGTTCAGATATATCCTCGTTTTCCAGACAACGCGGGAGAAACCTCTCGCGAGTCAAATCCACCCCTGCACAGATGCTGCATCATAAACGTGCTCGTTTATTTGAGCTCAGCACACCTACACATCTGGTGGATGTGTTTGACCAACTGATTCATAGGTGTGGCTGTCTAATGACTCAGTGCAGCTTTGAACAGCAAATAAAATATATGTCGGTATATTTATATCTAAAGTAGAATAATTTGTATTTTTAATAACGTGTCAAGTTAGGATTATGCTTAAAACTGCAAATCTGAGCTGTAGTTTTTCTGAGTGTGATGTTTTGTTTAAAAGCATTTTACTGTGAAAGGAATTGTTAAACAACAAAAAATATGAGGAAAAAAATGACAAGAAACATCAAAAATGGTTTCCAAAATACAAATTTATTTAACAACATCAATGAACAAAGAGCATGCATCCTAGTTCATCTTCATTCACTCATGTGCTGTAAATACAACAGAGAATATTTGGTTTAATTAAGTTTATAGTTCAGACATTAGTCCAGAGCACTCACTTCCACAGCAAATAATCTACACATTTATACTTGTTCACAGTATTTTTGCTTTCTGTCAATAGGTGTAGAAATTAAACCAATAAAAACAGTTTCTTCTGCACACATCAGTCATATGTACTTTGTTAAAAAAAGTTTAAAAAAAATGTATTTCTCTCTTGTTTTTCTATTGTCTATTGTTTTAGGAAATTCTACCATTGCTGTTCATCATTCTTTAGTTTGTAGCAGGTCGCTTTTGTAAATGAGTCCACAAGGCTCAATGAGATTTACCTGACTAAATAAAGGTTGAATGAATGAATGTAATGGTCTTTATTTAATACATTTAACAGTTATACTCCCTGCTCATTCACTCGGACACATCTGGACAGCTTAAAACAGAAAAAATATCCAAACTTTAAAAACATTTAAATAAAGAAACATCCTGATAGGTGAGCTTTGTGGTTTAGGACTCTTGATGCAAATTTATATTGATTTTATTTAAACAAAAATGGTTAAGATTAAGATTCTGAGTATAACATTATTACAGATGATGCTTATGTAGAGACGAAGAAAACAAAGTGATTCTTAACAAGGAGGCAATATAGAACATATCTTCTCCCGTCTTCGTCCCGTTGTCCTCAGGTTCTCGACATCATATTCACAAACTCTGTGAAGACAATCAAGAAGCATTTTGATCAACCAAATCATAACAGCTTTTAACCAGTTAAAACCAAATGTCATACTGGATGCATAAATGTCATACAATCTGTTTTCAAGAAACAACACAGCAAAACGACTGCTTCGCCGAAGGTTTTTAAGGATGTTGTCATAGCATTGGATGCTAAAGATTATTGTGCTGCACTTTATTTTCATTCAACCTTTATTTAGTCAGGTAAATCTTATTGAGCTTCGAGGGCTCATTTACGAAAGCGACCTGCTACAAACTAAAGAATGATGAACAGCAATGGTACTACAAGTACATTAAACAATAGACAAAAGAAAAAGAAAAAGTAGCAAAAACTAGCAACATTATAAGGTAGATGTACAAAATCAAAAACAGGAACAAATCAGCATTGGTTTTTGCCAGGATTCCAAATTTAGACATGTCTAAAGTTTTTGACACTGTGGACCATGACGTATTATGTTATAAGATCTCTGAAATTGTTTTTTCAGATCACACCATTGGTTGGTTCACTAATTATCTTTCAGATCAGAGGCAATGTGTTCAACATAATGGTGCTTCTTCCAGTTATCTAACTGTTAACAACGGTGTACCGCAAGGTTCAGTCTTAGGACCCACCCTCTTCACATTCTACATAATTACTGTATAGGTCAAATTATTCCTGATGCATCCTTGCATTTAATAATAATAATAATAATGAATTCAATTTATAACGCACTTTTCATTAATGAAAATCTCAAAGTGCTACAAAGTGCAACAGAATTAAATGTCAATAAAACAAGTAATAAAACAAGTAAAATCAATAACAGTATCAACTAAGATCAAAGATAGAATCATGAGGAGGCAGAGTATGCTCGGTTAAAAAGAAAGGTCTTCAAGCCGCTCTTAAAGTCAACCAGTGACTGTGGAGCTCTTAGGCAGTCAGGAAGAGAGTTCCACAGGCGGGGGGCAGCCACACTGAAAGCCCGGTCTCACATGGTCCTTAATTTGGTTCTCGGAATTTCTATACTGATAACACAGTTGTTTATTGTCGAGCTAAAACAGTTGCTAAGGTTTTCCAGCTTTTGCAATCTGTTTTTGACATCATCCAGTCAGATTTGTTCCATCTCAAACTGGTGCTAAATGCAGACAAAACCAAAGGGATGTTGTTTTCAAAGAGGAAGTCGGTCCCAGCAGTCCTTCCTTCTGTCTTTTCTACAAATTACATTTCCTATTGAGTTTGTTGATTCCTATAAATAGTTGGGTATCTTGGTTGATTCTCATCTCTCCTTTAAGCCTCATGTTGAGAACCTAGTAAAGAAACTGAACGTTAAACTGGGTTTCTTTTTCAGAAACAGATCCTGTCTAACTCTGAATGCTAGGAACCACCTTGTAACTGTTACTTTCCTTCCCTCCATTGACTACGGTGACATTATCTACATGAATGCTCCTACAAGCACCCTGCAGATGTTGGACTCTGTCTATCATGGTGCACTAAGATTCATGACTGGCTGTAACAACCATACCCATCATTGCACCCTGTATTCACATCAGAGTCAGAGTCAGAGTCAGAGAGTCTTTATTGTCATTTGCACCGCATGTGGTACATGAGATGAAAACGAGATTATGTACACGAGGTCCCAGTTACATCCAACAACAATGAAAGAGAAAAACAGTAATAACATCTAGAACTAACTAAGAAAAACATCAACTAGTAATACACTAAGCCTAATATAGTGGGAATAAACAGCAGCACGAACATGAGTTTGTATGAGCAGATGGTCACAGATGAATACAGCAACAAGAAAACAGATCAGCATCAGTATGATGTGATATTTTGCAGTGTTTATTTTTTATTTTATTTTTATTTATTCATGAGTCTAACAGCCTCAGGGTAGAAGCTGTTCCTCAGTCTAGTGGTTCTACACTTGATGCTCCTCAACCTCCGTCCTGAGGGGAGTGGGGCAAAGAGTGAGTGTGCTGGATGAGTGAGGTCTTTCATGATGCAGGTGGCTCTTTTCCTGCATCTGGAGGTGTAAATGTCTGTGATGGTGGGGAGACTGACTCCAACAGACTTCTGTGCAGCCTTCACCACTCTCTGCAGAGCTTTCCTCTCTTCAACTGTGCAGCCTCCATGCCACACGTTGATGCTGGAGCACAGGATGCTCTCCACTGCACACCTGTAGAAGGAGGTGAGGACTGGGCTGCTCAGACCAGCTCGTCTCAGCCGTCTGAGGAAGTAGAGTCTCTGATGACCTTTCTTGATCAGGCTGGTGGTGTTGTTGCTCCAGCTGAGGTTATCATTCATGTGTACACCCAAGTATTTGTAGCTGGAGACCACTTCCACTGCAGACCCACCTATTTTCAGTGGGGCATGGGTGTGTCCCACTGAAAATAGGTGGGTCTGCAGTGGAAGACCCATGGTTAACTGATCATCATTAACTTCACGCAGACTCTCCCACTGGTTCATTTTAATCTTTAAATCACTTCTGGGTCTGCTGCCTTTATACATCTCCTCCTACATGTCTCTGCGTGAGTGCAGCTGCAGCGTGCACTCTCAGGACATGATTACCTGCAGTGTTCCCTCATTGTGGACTGAACTAGGCTAAATGACCTTCTCCTACTCTGCTCCTGTTTCCTGGAATATCTTACGAAAAGATCTGAAGCTCTCTAAGTGGCTTCAATCATCTGCTAAATTCCTGGCAAAAACCAATGCAGACATGTTCCTGTTTTTAGTACTTTGTATATTGCTTAATGATAGTTGTTTCTGTTTAGCTTTTTTCTTTTCTTTTACGATTGTCTACTGTTGTCATTATTCTTTGTTAAAAACAGGTCTCTCTTGTAAATGAGTCCTAGAGGCTCAATGGGATTAATCTGCATAAATAAAGGTTGAATGAAAAAATATGCCTGCTGTGAGACCAAACATTGAAAACTTGTATGACTCTAAAATGAAAAATATTGTGAAAAGCTTTAGTTCGTAAGTAGGTTTAATCGAGTAAGAATAACAACAACAAAAAGGTTTTCTTGTCAGACTTTGTGATTTTCAAGTTGTAAAACCCAAGTGTACCGTAGCTAATATTGTCATTTACGGCACTGATGATTTAAAGTTACAGCATCGTTCTGGTATTAAAACCTAACAATGTTTTACATAACTCCGTATTTTATTGTACTTTCTCCTTAAGCCTCATTAATGATGTAATTCCAACGAACAATCCTCTAACTCGCTGACACACCAGAAGGTTACGTAAGGCCGAGGCCGTCACGTTTCTCTGTGTCTTTGTGTTTGATCTCACCCTCAAAGTCAACTTTTCCATCTCCGTTGTTGTCAACTTCTCGAACCACTTCATCTATTTCACCCTTGCTGGTTTGTTCACCTAATAACTTCCTCATGGCAAACCTCAGCTCTTCAGACGTGATCGCACCGTCGCCGTCGATGTCAAACTACACGACATGGAAAGGAGAAACAGCAGCTTCAGGATGACGTGAATGACTGGAACATTTCGACGGATTTTGCACTTTTGTTTTTATTGTTACTGTCAAACAGTCCAACAGCAAACACATTAAAAAATACATTTTAAAGGGATAGTTCATCCATTTTTAAAGTGATGTTCTGTCAAATAGTTATGAACAGTTAGTACCTTATCAGTTGTGACATCAGTTATAGAAAAAGAGTATGTCAACAAAGAGAAGCCTTTGTCCAGGTTTTACAGTACAAACTATTGACACCTAGCTGACAGAACACTTCAAAAATAACCAGACTGTCCCTTTAATCTTACTTCTTTGAACGCATCTTTCAGTTCTTTCAAACCAATCATCCCTGCTGTTTCATCCAGAAGTTTAGGGGTCATTAAATCTACAAAGTCCTCGAAGTCCACCCGTCCCCCCACTAAGAAACACACAAAACAGCAGCAACAGATATTTTTACATCTAACATTTAACATTTATCTTACTGGACTCTGGTATTATTGTTAATTGGGGTATTTTTGGTTAAATATAGAGAATATACAGAACTAAACAAAACAAAAATAAAAGCTTCTTACATATTTTATCAATATTTTATTTACATGGACAATTATGAACAAGTAACGTAATGAGTTTTAAAGGCAGTTTTTATTGAATTATGTTGAGTGTGACATGAACATTTGATGATGACACTCACGGTTCATGTTAATGTTTTGGCCCAGTTGAATCAGCTCCATTTCAGTCGGCATGTAGCCCATGGTTCTCATCAGGTTCCCCAAGTCTTTGCAGGTGATGAAGCCATCTTTGTCTTTATCAAATTCTAAGAAGGCTTCTCGTAACTCTACAAATCGCATGTATAAAAGGGACAGGTAATGGAGAAATGTTAATCCTAAAGTACCGCATCAAAACAGCAGAAAATGTGAAAACATCACCTTCTATCTCCTCTTGTGTGAGATCTCTCGACTGCAAAACAAGAATGGTAAGAATACAAGTATTGATTTAACATAATTAGGTATACGCTTTGTTACAAAAGTACCAGTTTGGTAAATTCTATCAAACATATTTATTATACATGCATGTTTTTAGTTATTTTTCAGAATAGGTAATGAAGCACATAAAGTAATAAGAGAAACTCCAGTTGACAAGACAAATAAGAAAAATGTTTAATTATTAAAACAAACAAAAAAAGTCCATCAGCTTTGGAACGATAATCTTGTTATTGCATTTTTCATCATTTTAACTTGTTTTTTCCACAAATCTACTATACACTTGTAACATCTGCCTGCGTTTTTAAGGATGAATTGAAAATGTTAAGAAGAGCTTGCGATTAGAAAGTGTTTGTTCACATTTAAATAAAA
>JBBPBX010013551.1:20024-31308 GCA_038048925.1 Garcialebias charrua
TTTTATTTAAATGTGAACAAACACTTTCTAATCGCAAGCTCTTCTTAACATTTTCAATTCATCCTTAAAAACGCAGGCAGATGTTACAAGTGTATAGTAGATTTGTGGAAAAAACAAGTTAAAATGATGAAAAATGCAATAACAAGATTATCGTTCCAAAGCTGATGGACTTTTTTTGTTTGTTTTAATAATTAAACATTTTTCTTATTTGTCTTGTCAACTGGAGTTTCTCTTATTACTTTATGTGCTTCATTACCTATTCTGAAAAATAACTAAAAACATGCATGTATAATAAATATGTTTGATAGAATTTACCAAACTGGTACTTTTGTAACAAAGCGTATACCTAATTATGTTAAATCAATACTTGTATTCTTACCATTCTTGTTTTGCAGTCGAGAGATCTCACACAAGAGGAGATAGAAGGTGATGTTTTCACATTTTCTGCTGTTTTGATGCGGTACTTTAGGATTAACATTTCTCCATTACCTGTCCCTTTTATACATGCGATTTGTAGAGTTACGAGAAGCCTTCTTAGAATTTGATAAAGACAAAGATGGCTTCATCACCTGCAAAGACTTGGGGAACCTGATGAGAACCATGGGCTACATGCCGACTGAAATGGAGCTGATTCAACTGGGCCAAAACATTAACATGAACCGTGAGTGTCATCATCAAATGTTCATGTCACACTCAACATAATTCAATAAAAACTGCCTTTAAAACTCATTACGTTACTTGTTCATAATTGTCCATGTAAATAAAATATTGATAAAATATGTAAGAAGCTTTTATTTTTGTTTTGTTTAGTTCTGTATATTCTCTATATTTAACCAAAAATACCCCAATTAACAATAATACCAGAGTCCAGTAAGATAAATGTTAAATGTTAGATGTAAAAATATCTGTTGCTGCTGTTTTGTGTGTTTCTTAGTGGGGGGACGGGTGGACTTCGAGGACTTTGTAGATTTAATGACCCCTAAACTTCTGGATGAAACAGCAGGGATGATTGGTTTGAAAGAACTGAAAGATGCGTTCAAAGAAGTAAGATTAAAGGGACAGTCTGGTTGTTTTTGAAGTGTTCTGTCAGCTAGGTGTCAATAGTTTGTACTGTAAAACCTGGACAAAGGCTTCTCTTTGTTGACATACTCTTTTTCTATAACTGATGTCACAACTGATAAGGTACTAACTGTTCATAACTATTTGACAGAACATCACTTTAAAAATGGATGAACTATCCCTTTAAAATGTATTTTTTAATGTGTTTGCTGTTGGACTGTTTGACAGTAACAATAAAAACAAAAGTGCAAAATCCGTCGAAATGTTCCAGTCATTCACGTCATCCTGAAGCTGCTGTTTCTCCTTTCCATGTCGTGTAGTTTGACATCGACGGCGACGGTGCGATCACGTCTGAAGAGCTGAGGTTTGCCATGAGGAAGTTATTAGGTGAACAAACCAGCAAGGGTGAAATAGATGAAGTGGTTCGAGAAGTTGACAACAACGGAGATGGAAAAGTTGACTTTGAGGGTGAGATCAAACACAAAGACACAGAGAAACGTGACGGCCTCGGCCTTACGTAACCTTCTGGTGTGTCAGCGAGTTAGAGGATTGTTTGTCGAAATTACATCATTAATTAGGCTTAAGGAGAAAGTACGGATTTATGTAAAACATTGTTAGGTTTTGATACCAGAACGAGGCTGTAACTTTAAATCATCAGTGCCGTAAATGACAATATTAGCTACGGTACACTTGGGTTTTACAACTTGAAAATCACAAAGTCTGACAAGAAAACCTTTTTGTTGTTGTTATTCTTACTCGATTAAACCTACTTACGAACTAAAGCTTTTCACAATATTTTTCATTTTAGAGTCATACAAGTTTTCAATGTTTGGTCTCACAGCAGGCATATTTTTTCATTCAACCTTTATTTATTCAGATTAATCCCATTGAGCCTCTAGGACTCATTTACAAGAGAGTCCTGTTTTTAACAAAGAATAATGACAACAGTAGACAATCGTAAAAGAAAAAAAGCTAAACAAAACAACTATCATTAAGCAATATACAAAGTACTAAAAACAGGAACATGTCTGCATTGGTTTTTGCCAGGAATTTAGCAGATGATAGAAGGCACTTAGAGAGGTTAAGGTCGATAGCTTCAGATCTTTTTGTAAGATATTCCAGGAAACAGGAGCAGAGTAGGAGAAGGCCATTTTGCCTCAGTCCACAATGAGGGAACACTGCAGGTAATCATGTCCTGAGAGCGCACACTGTAGCTGCACTCACGCAGAGACATGTAGGAGGAGATGTATGAAGGCAGCAGACCAAGAAGTGATTTAAAGATACCAGTGGGAGAGTCTGCATGAAGTTAATGATAACTAGTTAACCAGTGAATACAGGGTGCAATGATGGGTACGGTAGTTACAGCCAGTTATTAATCTTAGTGCACCATGATAGACAGCGTCCAACATCTGCAGGATGCGTGTAGGAGCGTTCATGTAAATAATGTCACCGTAGTCAATGGAGGGAAGGAAAGTTGCAGTTACTAGGTGTTTCCTAGCATTCAGAGTTAGACAGGATCTGTTTCTGAAAAAGAAATCCAGTTTAACGTTCAGTTTCTTTACTAGGTTCTCAACATGAGGCTTAAAGGAGAGATGAGAATTGACCAAGATACCCAACTATTTATAGGAATCAACAAACTCAATAGGAATGTCATTTTGTAGAAAACACAGAAGGAAGGATTGCTGGGACCGACTTCCTCTTTGAAAACAATATCCCTTTGGTTTTGTCTGCATTTAAGACAAGTTTGAGACGGAACAAATCTGGCTGGATGATGTCAAAAACAGATTGCAAAAGCTGGAAAACCTTAGCAACAGTTTTAGCTGAACAATAAACAACTTTGTTATCAGCATAGAAATGCAAGGATGCATCAGGAATGATCTGACCTACAGTAATTGTGTAGAATGTGAAGAGGGTGTGTCTTAAGACTGAACCTTGCGGTACACCGTTGTTAACAGTTAGATAACTGGAAGAAGCACCATTATGTTGAACACATTGCCTCTGATCTGAAAGATAATTAGTGAACCAACCAATGGTGTGATCTGAAAAACCAGTTTCAGAGGTCTTATAACATAATATGTCATGGTCCATAGTGTCAAAAGCTTTAGACAGGTCTAAATAAAGTGCAGCACAATAATCTTTAGCATCCAATGCTATGACAACATCCTTAAAAACCTTCGGTGAAGCAGTCGTTTTGCTGTGTTGTTTCTTGAAAACAGATTGTATGACATTTATGCATCCAGTATGACATTTGGTTTTAACTGGTTAAAAGCTGTTATGATTTGGTTGATCAAAATGCTTCTTGATTGTCTTCACAGAGTTTGTGAATATGATGTCGAGAACCTGAGGACAACGGGACGAAGACGGGAGAAGATATGTTCTATATTGCCTCCTTGTTAAGAATCACTTTGTTTTCTTCGTCTCTACATAAGCATCATCTGTAATAATGTTATACTCAGAATCTTAATCTTAACCATTTTTGTTTAAATAAAATCAATATAAATTTGCATCAAGAGTCCTAAACCACAAAGCTCACCTATCAGGATGTTTCTTTATTTAAATGTTTTTAAAGTTTGGATATTTTTTCTGTTTTAAGCTGTCCAGATGTGTCCGAGTGAATGAGCAGGGAGTATAACTGTTAAATGTATTAAATAAAGACCATTACATTCATTCATTCAACCTTTATTTAGTCAGGTAAATCTCATTGAGCCTTGTGGACTCATTTACAAAAGCGACCTGCTACAAACTAAAGAATGATGAACAGCAATGGTAGAATTTCCTAAAACAATAGACAATAGAAAAACAAGAGAGAAATACATTTTTTTTAAACTTTTTTTAACAAAGTACATATGACTGATGTGTGCAGAAGAAACTGTTTTTATTGGTTTAATTTCTACACCTATTGACAGAAAGCAAAAATACTGTGAACAAGTATAAATGTGTAGATTATTTGCTGTGGAAGTGAGTGCTCTGGACTAATGTCTGAACTATAAACTTAATTAAACCAAATATTCTCTGTTGTATTTACAGCACATGAGTGAATGAAGATGAACTAGGATGCATGCTCTTTGTTCATTGATGTTGTTAAATAAATTTGTATTTTGGAAACCATTTTTGATGTTTCTTGTCATTTTTTTCCTCATATTTTTTGTTGTTTAACAATTCCTTTCACAGTAAAATGCTTTTAAACAAAACATCACACTCAGAAAAACTACAGCTCAGATTTGCAGTTTTAAGCATAATCCTAACTTGACACGTTATTAAAAATACAAATTATTCTACTTTAGATATAAATATACCGACATATATTTTATTTGCTGTTCAAAGCTGCACTGAGTCATTAGACAGCCACACCTATGAATCAGTTGGTCAAACACATCCACCAGATGTGTAGGTGTGCTGAGCTCAAATAAACGAGCACGTTTATGATGCAGCATCTGTGCAGGGGTGGATTTGACTCGCGAGAGGTTTCTCCCGCGTTGTCTGGAAAACGAGGATATATCTGAACTACAATGTTGATGAAATCTTATGGTGAGAACCAGCCAGGCAAGGAAATGATGCATAAAATGTATTTATTTATTTATTTATTGCATACAAAGTATCTCAAATTTATTCGATAAAGAAATGTTTCATAAATATGTCTCAGCATCTTATAATTACTGGAGACTATCTCATAATCATGACTCAGCGACTCGTAATTATGAGATGCTGAGTCATATGAAACAGTATCTTATGATTAAGATTTAGAGGATCTATTTTTACTTTACAGGGATGGAAATTGGCTTCCATGTTTCTTGAGCTTAAAGAAGTAATATACTGTATATATGTATATANGCAGCTGATAGGTACCGGCAGTCCAAGCGGCATGCGGCTCGGGTGGTTGCTGAGGCAAAAACTCGGGCGTGGGAGGAGTTCGGAGAGGCCATGGAGAATGACTTCCGTACGGCTTCGAGGCGATTCTGGTCCACCATCCGGCGTCTCAGGGGGGGAAAGAGGTACGAGACCAACACCATTTATGGTGGAGGTGGCGTGCTGCTGACCTCAACTCGGGATGTTGTGAGTCGGTGGGCGGAATACTTCGAAGACCTCCTCAATCCTACTGGCACGTCTTCCACTGAGGAAGCAGAGCCTGGGGACTTTGGGTCGGGTTCTCCGATCTCTGGTGCTGAGGTCGCCGAGGTGGTTAAAAAGCTCCGCGGTGGCAAGGCTCCGGGGGTGGATGAGATTCGCCCGGAGTTCCTTAGGGCTCTGGATGTTGTAGGGTTGTGTTGGCTTACGCGACTCTGCAATATCGCGTGGACATCGGGGGCAGTTCCCTTGGATTGGCAGACTGGGGTGGTGGTTCCCCTATTTAAAAAGGGGGACCGTAGGGTGTGTTCCAACTATAGGGGGATCACACTCTTAAGCCTCCCTGGTAAGGTCTATTCAGGGGTTCTGGAGAGGAGGGTCCGTCGGATAGTCGAACCTCGGATTCAGGAGGAGCAGTGTGGTTTTCGTCCTGGTCGTGGAACACTGGACCAGCTCTACACCCTCAGCAGGGTCCTGGAGGGTGCGTGGGAGTTTGCCCAACCAGTTTACATGTGCTTTTGTGGACTTGGAGAAGGCATTCGACCGCGTCCCTCGGGGGGTTCTGTGGGGGGTACTCCGGGAGTATGGGGTACCAGGCCCTTTGATAAGGGCTGTTAGGTCCCTGTACGACCGGTGTCAGAGCTTGGTCCGCATTGCCGGCAGTAAGTCAGGCTCGTTTCCGGTGAGAGTTGGACTCCGCCAAGGTTGCCCTTTGTCACCGATTCTGTTCATAACTTTTATGGACAGAATTTCTAGGCGCAGCCAAGGTGTTGAGAGGATCCGTTTTGGTGACCTTAGAATCGCTTCTCTGTTTTTTGCAGATGATGTGGTCCTACTGGCTTCATCAGTTCGTGATTTACAACTTTCACTGGAGCGGTTTGCAGCCGAGTGTGATGCGGCCGGGATGAGGATCAGTTCCTCCAAATCCGAGGCCATGGTCTTGAGCCGGAAAAGGGTAGCATGCCCTCTCCGGGTCGGGGAGGAGGTCCTGCCCCAAGTGGAGGAGTTTAAGTATCTCGGGATCTTGTTCACGAATGAGGGAAAACTGGAGCGTGAGATCGATAGGCGGATAGGTGCAGCGTCCGCAGTGAAGCGGGCGCTGTACCGGTCTGTCGTGGTGAAGAGAGAGCTGAGTCAAAAGGCAAAGCTCTCAATTTACCGATCGATCTACGTTCCCACCCTCATCTATGGTCATGAGCTTTGGGTTATGACCGAAAGAACAAGATCTCGGATACAAGCGGCTGAAATGAGTTTTCTCCGCAGGGTGGCTGGACTCTCCCTTAGAGATAGGGTGAGAAGCTCAGTCATCCGGGAGGGACTCGGAGTAGAGCCGCTGCTTCTCCACATCGAGAGGAGCCAGTTGAGGTGGCTCGGGCATCTGGTTAGGATGCCTCCTGGACGCCTCCCTGGTGAGGTGTTCCGGGCATGTCCCACCGGGAGGAGACCCAGAGGAAGACCCAGGACGCGCTGGAGGGACTATGTTTCTCGGCTGGCCTGGGAACGCCTTGGGATTCCCCCGGAGGAGCTGCTCCAAGTGGCTGGGGAGAGGGAAGTCTGGGCCTCCCTACTTAGGCTGCTACCCCCGCGACCCGACCCCGGATAAGCGGAAGAAGATGGATGGATGGATGGATGTATATATATATATATATATATATATATATATATATATATATATATATATATATATATATATATATATAATATATATATAATATATATATATATATATGCAATACATTTTATTTAGACTTCAAGAAGATTTGGTTTTGTGGCAATAAATAAACATTTTAATCACTCTGCAGCATTGAATTTGTCTTTATCGCTTG
This sequence comes from Garcialebias charrua, assembly GCA_038048925.1. Classification (NCBI taxonomy): domain Eukaryota; kingdom Metazoa; phylum Chordata; class Actinopteri; order Cyprinodontiformes; family Rivulidae; genus Garcialebias; species Garcialebias charrua. The sequence continues at coordinate 26,975 of JBBPBX010013551.1, forward strand.
CTAAATATATTTTGGTTCTCTCTCTCTGTACACCTCACTTACACTCCTCAGGAAGAAAGAAACGGTGCTAAAAGTGTTTAAGGTTTAGCATGTCACATGTAAGTGGTTAAAAAAGGAAAAAGAATCATATGAATTCAACAATGTGTGTTTAATGTGGCAACAAAATTAATTAGTGCATAATTTTTACAACATGTTTCATTGTGTAAATGATTTGTGGTGTTCTGTATGATTGTGCTACACGAGTGAAGTGCTTTGAATAATGAGAGCACTGGCTTACCTTTATTATAAGTTTTTCTGATGCATAAAGGGTCTTTATTTGTCATTAGACAGTGTAGTTTTCGTGGCACATTGTTGTAAATCTTGATTTATTCACATTTTTGTGGTTCAAATCGTCTTATTAGTGTTTGGTTCGAGCTGGAATGAGCCTTACTCTGAAGTAAACGTCAAGGATTTATCTTGTTCTTTATGTTAAATATCATGCATCAATAGGTCAAACGCATGTTTTATACATAAAGTCCAATTGATCTTGTATTGAACGCCTTTTTGATTTATCATTCATGTCCTGGACGACTGAGAATCTTCACCAGCATCCAGATGTTATATTGTATTGTTTTTCATTGTGTGTCAGTGCTTGATAATTTTTTTGTGTTTGTTTATTTTTTTTTCTGTTAAGCTCAGTGTCATGCTTAAACAAGATATAGGGATTAAATTTCACCTTACCAAATGGTTGACCAGAATGGCACTGATGAGCTAATGGCTAGTCTGAATGCAGCCAAAATGGATTGTTGCCATTTAAAATCAGCTCTCCGAAATTGTGTAGTTGTTGATGCAAAGGTTATTTTAAAACCCTATACAATCCAATTTTATATTAATCAGAGATTGATTTTTATTCATTTGAAAAAGTATTTAGCAACAGGAAAAGTTAACTCTTGCACTTCAGTGGCAACCTGGGGCACCTTTTTGCGGGAAAACCACATTATGTATGACAGAATACCATTTGAATGCAAAACTGATGATGGTTCGAATAATTCCTGTTAACTGCTGGGAAATCTTGGGAGATTGGAACTCTTTGGTCTAAGCTCCATTCATACGAGCTGTTAGCTCACCTCTCAGACACAAACTTCATTTCTCCAAACTAAAGCAAATCAAAGAAATGTGAGGTAAGATATATTTTCTATCTTTTCTCAGAACCCTATTTTAAAACTGTCTGAATTATTCCTTTAAGGTTGAAGAATTTTGTTTGCATGGAAGTGTATTTTGTCAATAAAATATTATTGAGTAGCTGAGGATGTTGAATGACCTCCTAAAAACAGCTGCTGACTTTGGGGTCTTTCAGCATGAGTGTTCTTTTAGTGACACCTGGAGGTCAAGATCTCATCCGGACATGATGTTCCATGCTGTCTGTTGTCCCACGCCTCTGTCTCACTTGGTGTATGAATTTCATTTGTTTGATGCCGCAGTCTGCCCGCATGAAATTTCACTCACACATATTGTGATATAGTCTGTGTCTGATATAAAGCAAAACCAACATACCAAATTTGATTTTTAATTAATAAAAACACTTGTGTGTGTGTGTGTGTTTTATGGCCCAAAAAGTAATTTTATATGAGTTTGTGTCACTTTATTTTCATATGCATGCGAAATCTAGATTTTACAATAGAGATTTGTTTGTTTGTTTGTTTGTTTGTTTGTTTGTTTGTTTATTCATTTTATAGTTTAAAATACACAACAATAATACATACAATAAAAGAAAAGACAAGACATATATAAAATGAAAGGCGGCAGAAGAAGAAAAAAATCTTATTTTATCTGTCCCTTACTCTCCAATAAACAATTCATACAACCAACTCATTTGATTTCCAAAATAATGAACAACTTAATTTTTACCTCCTGTATCTCTTACAATTTCTAAATTCCAACACATTTAAATATATGTTTTTAACAGTTTAAACTTAATCATTCTTTTGAATACAACCATTGATTGAACCATTTGAATATCTGACTCCAATTCATTCCATAACCCAATTCCTTGAACTATGGGAGATCTTCCCCTCAAACTAGTCCTAAAAAGTGGCTTCACAAATACATTTGTCCCCTTAAGATTGTAATTACTCGTTCTTCTAACAAAATGCTTCTGAATATTTGAAGGAAGTGCATTATTCTGTGCTTTATACAAAACTAACAAAATATTATAATCAACTAAATCATAAAACTTCAACAGTTTCATTTGATAAAACAAAATGCTTGAAGGATGATGGAAATTCTTTCTGGTGATAATTCTAACCACTCTTTTCTGTAATATAAAAATAGGCATTGTAATTGATTTACACGCTGTACCCCAAATGCTAACACCATAAATTAAATGTGGCACAATAAATGTATTATACAACAAATAAAGTGCCTTTATGTGATTTATGTGAAGCGCTTGAATATCAACTGATTCCTGTCTGTCGGTTTTTCATTTCATGAGACATTTGTCCTCACAGACTTAAGCCTAAATGAATCAAAAGCTGAAATCCAGCACATTAATTCTAATTCAACAAGAATAACCAGTGTCATATCATCTTTAAGCACCAGATTGCCTGTGTAATCATGGATTTTTTTTTACCACTTTGCTCATTTGTCATATTTTACTAATCCTGTTGCATAAGAATAAAGCAGCATGGAAGTTACACAGGAAACATTAAATGTGATCATCGGGATTTTAAGACTTACATTAATGTTTTTTTCTTGTAAGGTAAGATACAAAAAATCCTAAATGTTTCCAGGTGCAACTGGTGACCTGCAAAAGTTGCTCGCCTCTAACCCAACTTTTTTCAGGAGTAAATTGGTAAACTTCAAACAAATGTGAAAAGTTAACTTTTTACCTCCCATTAGATCTCAAACACCTTGAGATAAATAAAATATCTGTTGTTCAATGAGTTAAACATCGTGGAATGACATACATACGACCACATGTCGACCATCTCAGAAATAATCTGCCTCTCTGAGCTGGATTAGGTCCGACTCTGTAATCCTCGACATGGGACCCTCGGAGGAACAGATGGCAGATAAGACAATGTCACCACAATAATTCTCATCTATCTAGAAAAATAGTAGCCCCAAAAATACAAAACATGAATGTGATGATTCAATTTTCAACATAATACCATTATTTTTTATTAAATAGGTAATATATGGTAATTAATTATGCTTGCCATCTGGAACTGTGCTTTAAAATATATTAGTGGGCTGTTATGGCTTTGTTGTGTGTGTAAAATAGAAAATATACATAAATTAGAAATCTAGCATTCCTGGAAGGACTTATATTAATAAAATAAAATTAATAAAATAAAATATTGAGAAATGACTAAATCATATATATTTTGGTGAAACCTTGAAAACAGTGAGCCCAGTCTCTTGCAGTGTTGCACGATATCAGAGCTGTGAATGACTCTCAGCTACTACCACATCCAATCTTAGCTCAATATCTTAAAAACTGGATAAGTTATAACTGTGTTTGTGTTAAATAATGTGAATTAGCTGTGGCAGCTTTCTTGAATTTGACTGAGTGGGAAAGCTAATCAGTTGTAGATGTTCATCCAATGATTAATTTCTGGATTTAACTAAAATATGCCCAGCAGTAAATGAGTAGTTGTGCAAACAAACACACACACACACACACACACACACACACACACACACAAAACACACACACACAGACACACACACAGGAAAACACAATTGTCTGCCATCACCTCTCAGCAGCAGGTGATAATAATAGTCTCACTAAATACTCATTTGGGTTTATTATTTATTACTTTATTGTAAATGGAGCTTACTTATAGCTTTCCAGCCCCCTATTAGGGGCCCCAAAGCGCTTCACAGTACCAGCCATCCACCCATTCATACACACATTCATACACCGGTAGCGGTAGACTGCCATGCAAGGCGCCAACCAGTCCTACTTATTACTGTTTATTTGTCTTTGACCAAATTAATCCACAGCCATTTCTTTTACAGCTATCCTATTTTTTTTATACAGTATACAGAAAAATATGTTCGATTGCGGACGATGTAGCCAGGCTCAAGGTAGTCCAAAAATATTCGGAATCCAACATCCTCACCAACAAAAAACAAAATTTCCACACCGCCAACATTTTCAATATTCCACTCCGTCGTGAGATCAGGTGAAATCATCACATTGCACTGCCGCTGCAAGCAAAAACAGTGACTTTTATATTGGAAAGTTATTTTAATGGAATGGCCGATGTCCTATATTGAAAATTAATATCAGCCGATGCCGATACCAGGCCGATAATATTGTGCATCCCTAATGTATATATATACATATA
>JBBPBX010013551.1:31343-52225 GCA_038048925.1 Garcialebias charrua
TATATATACACACATACATATGTGGATATATTTTTTATATATATATTAATACACTCACACACTTGTAACATACAAGTACGTATATTACAATGTATTCTTGTAATATATACTTGTAAATAAAACATACAGACATAACTGAATCAAATATTAAAGCTGCAGTATGTAGCTTTTTTTATGAACATATTTCTTCACTCTGTCACTACCTCCTGACAGACTGATGTTAGCCAGGTAATCTCTGAAAAAAAATTAAAAAAAATATTGTCCCCTTGCTTCTCCAGGTGGTAAATAAGCATTTCTAAAAAGAAAAGGTGACCCGCCATTTTCCAGCCAATAAAAACAGAGTTTGTAACCAGCCAATAAAAACAGAGCTTGAATTTGAATCAGCCAATAAAAACAGAGCTTGAATTTGAAATTCAACAGACCACAAGGGGGCAGAGCCACATATGGCTCTGAGGGGGAGGGATCAGAATGCTTTGCCTGTTGAAAATATTTCTAACTGCTGCAGTTCTACAGAAACTGCATACTGAACCTTTAAGGAGAAAATATTAGAGAAAATTTTGATATTTACTGTATGTTTTTTGTTTGTTTGTTGTTGTTTTTTTTACATAGAAACATCCCAACATACAAAGAAAAAAACTATTTGACTGGAAAAGAGGAGCCACAGTATGCTAGTTTTATTGTTGTTTAAAGTAAACATTAGGAGACAAAAATAAATTCAAATTTACATTTTTATTTTTCACAGTTTTTTGGGTTGAACCATTGATAACCTCACCTCATTTCAAAATAAGCTTATGTGAAATTCTCCAATGGCTTCCTGAAGGCAAACCCAGGGTGCAAACATTCAGCAGCACAGAACAGGTATGGTGTTTCACATGCAGACGTTGGCAAAATAAATGCATTCAGACACTCATATATACATCAACCACCTGCTCTGCTTGTTGTGCTTCCAAGTATTCTCAGTTTGTAGTCTGATCACAGTCTGAAATCAACTTATTCAGTTTGAGTTTCACAGTAAAGTCTTTTTGGTAATCAAATAGACCAAACATCAGCTCTATGGGAATGTGTGGCTGATGGCTTGTCTAACACAAATTCACACAGTGATTCTTGGACTGAAATGAGATGTGTGATCCAGGATGAGCAGAGCAAAGATAAGGCATCCCTGCATGTCACAAACAAGTGGAACAACAGGAAACTCAGAGGTCCGTGCTGAACATGAAGTCCAAGGCTTGTCTCTCTGCCATGGCCACATTCGGATGCCAGAGGTCCACACTCAAAATGACTCTGGGTCCAGATTCAGAAGAACCTTTCAAAAACAAACACAGTTTTAATGAAAGGGACTAGCATTCTTTCAATGAGCGCAAAAATGCCCAAACTTTCATGGGAGAGCTTAAAGCTAAGATGTTTTAGTTATATCTAAGAGAAAATAACATTATTCAATTCAATTCAAAAATATTTTACTACTCCCAAAGGGAAATGAATTGTTGTTGTAGCTCATCCTGGTTTCATTAGAGTTGTTATGCTGATGGCTGTGAGCAGGAAGGATCTCTTGTAGCAATCCGTCCCACGGCTGATCGGAAGAAACTGGCTGCAGATGCCGATCCGTCCACCCAGACCCAGCAGGCCTCTTATAATAATAATAATAATTAATTCAATTTATAACGCACTTTTCATTACTGAAAATCTCAAAGTGCTACACATATATTGAATGCTACACACATTCATAAACCGGTGGCGGCAGACTACCATGCAAGGTGCTTTCCAGTCCTACCGGGAGCAACTCAGGGTTAAGTGTCTTGCCCAAGGACACAACGACACATGGTGCGGGTCCCGGGAGTCGAACCGCCAACTTTCCGATCGGGAGACGACTGCCCTTACCACTACGCCACGGCCGCCCTCTTAGTCCTCCTGGGTATCAGGACTGCCCGAACGCTGGGCAGAACTCCTCCCGATGGCCATTCCTCCTAGCAGCATGCCGAGCCCCTCGTCACCGCGGACAAATCTGCAGGCGCCAGGGGATGATCCTTCCCCTGTCACAAGCCACATTTCCCGCTACCCCCTGAAGTGGTAGAAACTCCACTCCACTACACCTCCAAGATCTTGGCGGTCAGGTACTTGAGCACCGCATCCAGGTAGACAGGAATGCATCCACGGCACCTCCTTTCCTCCATATGCACTATCTTGTTCAATCAAAATATATCTGTTGGCAATTAGACTAAATATATTAATAATACTCAAACACTACTAGATGTTGAGCAAAATATTTGCTCAACGTCTGTAGAATTCACTGAGTTATGGCCATTTCTGTGTTGGCTAAAGTCAATAAACTGTGGCAGCCATCTTGAATGGGATTGAGTAAAAAATAAATCCCTTCTAGATGTGCAGCCAGTGGTTCATGAGATTTTTTGCTAACAAACAGGGTTTACCTCCGATAGTCACTGCCAAGATATTAAGCAAACATGTCACCCAATGAGTTTCCCTTAAAATATTTGTTAGGGACAATGCTGAGCTACTACCAAGATAAAGCTCAATGTTTTCAAAAAATGTCTGAGTTTTCATCATTTTGGGATTTTCTGTGGTATGAAAGCTGCCATCTTGTATCATGCTGACTTCAAAAAGGAAATAATTTGTAAATGTCTATTTCATGATTATTTTCTGAACGTTTCAATAAACTGTATTGTATGATTTATGAACTACTTTGATATCGGTACAGAAAACACACGCACATGTTCTTACTTATTAACTGGTGGCAGATTGCATTTCAAGAAAGATTATAATGATTTTTATGAATTTAAATACACTCCTTCTGTTGTGGCTCTACAAACCTTTGTGGGAGATGGTGTGAAGGAACGAATCGTCAACAAGGAGGCAGTGTCCCTCCGACCAGCACTGAGGCTCACCCCCCACCACCAGCTCACACAAAGAAGGGATCTGCAGACCTGGAGAAAAAAAAAGTTCAGCTTCTGTTATGTCTGCTTTTAAAACCAAGAGGATTAAAGCCAGATGGTCAATTATTAAAACCAACCACAAAGGAAATTAACCTCAACCTTTTGCTAATGCATCACAAACAATTTATGTAACTTAGAGCACAACGTTCTGTCCAGTACTGTGTTTAACAAACATCCTGCAGAGGTTTACGCCAGTTCTCTGAAATAATTTGTTACAAGGTTCGTGTGAAGTTATCCAAATGTTCATCGGATGCTGACTTCATTGCAGAAAACCACAACCTTCTGTGCAAAACAAATGTTTTACAAACCAAGATGACAGCGTAGGCGCGTGTTTGTGGGTCCGTATGAGCTCCCCAGTGTAGCTCCGGGCCCCAGCAGCCAAAATCCTGCCGACCCCAGTGAGTTGCTGTTGATGAACGTTCGTAAAGTAAGAAGGGTGCGGTAGGTGCAGGGACAGGAGCGACAGTTTCCAGGCACGCAGAGGCCGGCGCTGTACAGGGGAAAAACTGCTTGGCCCTGAAAGAGAAAACAATGTTTATTTAAGACTCAACTTCACACACACCCGTTATTCCAATCTCTACATGGCATCAGAGAAGTGAGGTGAATGTTTAGGGAGTTTATGTATCAGTACACTTTGTTCTTGAACTCTAACCTTGTCAAATAAACAAGCTCGGATGTCACAAACGGTGTTTGTTGGACCCAATTTTAGGAAAGCAGAAGGCAGATTCATGAACAAAATGTAAACTTCTAATAAATACACAAAAGGCCTTCAGGACTGCTTAAAAAGACATGGTAGGAAAAGGTATCAGGACTTAAAGGGATAGTTTGGACATTATAAAGTGGAATTGTGTTCATCCTTGAGCATGCATCAGGGTGTGTTCATCCTTATTAATCTCTTACCTTTTGTGGATAAAGGCCAAATTTTAAAGAGAAATACTTTTTAACACTAGTGCCATATTGACAAGCTAATGGTTTGAGCATGGCCATGAGCAAAGTGGACTGCTGCCATCTTAAAATAATTCCAGGGTCAAAGGTTTTCATAGCAGTGCAGGTGAACATCGCCATCAGTTTTCTGTTAGACAGTTGTTTTCATTGAATTATACTGTTTTGTACAAGTACAAGGAAATGCTGTTTTTTTTTTAGATTATTAATTTGTGTCAACATAAAACGATTTGAAATTTTGAACAATTGAGTTGTTTAAAGATGGCAGCCGTCCCAAAAAAAAAAAACGTCATAATGGTGTGAAGAGGATGGCTATCAGGTGAGAAGGGAGGCCATCTATAAAAGGAAAAAAGAAAGAAAAAAAAGATGGCAGCCGTCCCACTTTAGTCTTGTCCTGTCAGGATCTGTGTGTTTTTGTGTTTGGTTTTCTTGTGGGTCTTGTTTTTGCTTTACTTTGTGAGTCTGTTTTACTTGTGTCTCCAGATTCCCTAGTGTTTCTCCTCTCATGTTGCAAGCTCCTCTCAGCTTCACCTGTTCACAATCACACCAGGTGATGATCATTGTGTCTCGTTAGTGTATCTTTAAGTTCACCATCATTGTTTCCTCCCTGTCTGTGGATTGTGGTTCCTCAGCAATCATGCTCTGTCCTGTTGTACTCCTCATGCTCTGTCCTGTTGTACTCCTCATGCTCTGTCCTGTTGTACTCCTCATGCTCTGTCCTGTTGTACTCCTCATGCTCTGTCCTGCTGTACTCCTCATGCTCTGTCCCTCTGTTGTACTCCTTATGCTATGTTCCTCTGTGCTCCTCATGCTCTGTCCTGCTGTACTCCTCATGCTCTGTCCTGCTGTACTCCTCATGCTCTGTCCTGCTGTACTCCTCATGCTCTGTCCTGCTGTACTCCTCATGCTCTGTCCTGCTGTACTCCTCATGCTCTGTCCTGCTGTACTCCTCATGCTCTGTCCTGCTGTACTCCTCATGCTCTGTCCTGCTGTACTCCTCATGCTCTGTCCTGCTGTACTCCTCATGCTCTGTCCTGCTGTACTCCTCATGCTCTGTCCTGCTGTACTCCTCATGCTCTGTCCTGCTGTACTCCTCATGCTCTGTCCTGCTGTACTCCTCATGCTCTGTCCTGTTGTACTCCTCATGCTCTGTCCTGCTGTACTCCTCATGCTCTGTCCTGCTGTACTCCTCATGCTCTGTCCTGCTGTACTCCTCATGCTCTGTCCTGCTGTACTCCTCATGCTCTGTCCTGCTGTACTCCTCATGCTCTGTCCTGCTGTACTCCTCATGCTCTGTCCTGCTGTACTCCTCATGCTCTGTCCTGCTGTACTCCTCATGCTCTGTCCTGCTGTACTCCTCATGCTCTGTCCTGCTGTACTCCTCATGCTCTGTCCTGCTGTACTCCTCATGCTCTGTCCTGCTGTACTCCTCATGCTCTGTCCTGTTGTACTCCTCATGCTCTGTCCTGTTGTACTCCTCATGCTCTGTCCTGCTGTACTCCTCATGCTCTGTCCTGCTGTACTCCTCATGCTCTGTCCTGCTGTACTCCTCATGCTCTGTCCTGCTGTACTCCTCATGCTCTGTCCTGCTGTACTCCTCATGCTCTGTCCTGTTGTACTCCTCATGCTCTGTCCTGCTGTACTCCTCATGCTCTGTCCTGCTGTACTCCTCATGCTCTGTCCTGCTGTACTCCTCATGCTCTGTCCTGCTGTACTCCTCATGCTCTGTCCTGCTGTACTCCTCATGCTCTGTCCTGCTGTACTCCTCATGCTCTGTCCCTCTGTTGTACTCCTTATGCTATGTTCCTCTGTGCTCCTCATGCTCTGTCCTGCTGTACTCCTCATGCTCTGTCCTGCTGTACTCCTCATGCTCTGTCCTGCTGTACTCCTCATGCTCTGTCCTGCTGTACTCCTCATGCTCTGTCCCTCTGTTGTACTCCTTATGCTATGTTCCTCTGTGCTCCTAGTGCTCTGTCCCTCTGTTGTACTCCTTATGCTATGTTCCTCTGTGCTCCTCATGCTCTGTCCTGCTGTACTCCTCATGCTCTGTCCTGCTGTACTCCTCATGCTCTGTCCTGCTGTACTCCTCATGCTCTGTCCTGCTGTACTCCTCATGCTCTGTCCTGCTGTACTCCTCATGCTCTGTCCTGCTGTACTCCTCATGCTCTGTCCTGCTGTACTCCTCATGCTCTGTCCTGCTGTACTCCTCATGCTCTGTCCTGCTGTACTCCTCATGCTCTGTCCTGTTGTACTCCTCATGCTCTGTCCTGCTGTACTCCTCATGCTCTGTCCTGCTGTACTCCTCATGCTCTGTCCTGCTGTACTCCTCATGCTCTGTCCTGCTGTACTCCTCATGCTCTGTCCTGCTGTACTCCTCATGCTCTGTCCTGTTGTACTCCTCATGCTCTGTCCTGCTGTACTCCTCATGCTCTGTCCTGCTGTACTCCTCATGCTCTGTCCTGCTGTACTCCTCATGCTCTGTCCTGCTGTACTCCTCATGCTCTGTCCTGCTGTACTCCTCATGCTCTGTCCTGCTGTACTCCTCATGCTCTGTCCTGCTGTACTCCTCATGCTCTGTCCTGCTGTACTCCTCATGCTCTGTCCTGCTGTACTCCTCATGCTCTGTCCTGCTGTACTCCTCATGCTCTGTCCTGCTGTACTCCTCATGCTCTGTCCTGCTGTACTCCTCATGCTCTGTCCTGCTGTACTCCTCATGCTCTGTCCTGCTGTACTCCTCATGCTCTGTCCTGCTGTACTCCTCATGCTCTGTCCTGCTGTACTCCTCATGCTCTGTCCTGCTGTACTCCTCATGCTCTGTCCTGCTGTACTCCTCATGCTCTGTCCTGTTGTACTCCTCATGCTCTGTCCTGCTGTACTCCTCATGCTCTGTCCTGCTGTACTCCTCATGCTCTGTCCTGCTGTACTCCTCATGCTCTGTCCCTCTGTTGTACTCCTCGTGCTATGTTCCTCTGTGCTCCTCGTGCTCTGTCCCTCTGTTGTACTCCTCATGCTCTGTCCTGCTGTACTCCTCATGCTCTGTCCTGCTGTACTCCTCACGCTCTGTCCTGCTGTACTCCTCATGCTCTGTCCTGCTGTACTCCTCATGCTCTGTCCTGCTGTACTCCTCATGCTCTGTCCTGCTGTACTCCTCATGCTCTGTCCTGCTGTACTCCTCATGCTCTGTCCTGCTGTACTCCTCATGCTCTGTCCTGCTGTACTCCTCATGCTCTGTCCTGCTGTACTCCTCATGCTCTGTCCTGCTGTACTCCTCATGCTCTGTCCTGCTGTACTCCTCATGCTCTGTCCTGCTGTACTCCTCATGCTCTGTCCTGCTGTACTCCTCATGCTCTGTCCTGCTGTACTCCTCATGCTCTGTCCTGCTGTACTCCTCATGCTCTGTCCTGCTGTACTCCTCATGCTCTGTCCTGCTGTACTCCTCATGCTCTGTCCTGTTGTACTCCTCATGCTCTGTCCTGTTGTACTCCTCATGCTCTGTCCTGTTGTACTCCTCATGCTCTGTCCTGTTGTACTCCTCATGCTCTGTCCTGTTGTACTCCTCATGCTCTGTCCTGCTGTACTCCTCATGCTCTGTCCCTCTGTTGTACTCCTTATGCTATGTTCCTCTGTGCTCCTCGTGCTCTGTCCTGCTGTACTCCTCATGCTCTGTCCCTCTGTTGTACTCCTTATGCTATGTTCCTCTGTGCTCCTCATGCTCTGTCCTGCTGTACTCCTCATGCTCTGTCCTGCTGTACTCCTTATGCTCTGTCCTGCTGTACTCCTCATGCTCTGTCCTGCTGTACTCCTCATGCTCTGTCCCTCTGTTGTACTCCTTATGCTATGTTCCTCTGTGCTCCTCATGCTCTGTCCTGCTGTACTCCTCATGCTCTGTCCCTCTGTTGTACTCCTCATGCTCTGTCCCTCTGTTGTACTCCTCATGCTCTGTCCTGCTGTACTCCTCATGCTCTGTCCTGCTGTACTCCTCACGCTCTGTCCTGCTGTACTCCTCATGCTCTGTCCTGCTGTACTCCTCATGCTCTGTCCTGCTGTACTCCTCATGCTCTGTCCTGCTGTACTCCTCATGCTCTGTCCTGCTGTACTCCTCATGCTCTGTCCTGCTGTACTCCTCATGCTCTGTCCTGCTGTACTCCTCATGCTCTGTCCCTCTGTTGTACTCCTTATGCTATGTTCCTCTGTGCTCCTCGTGCTCTGTCCCTCTGTTGTACTCCTTATGCTATGTTCCTCTGTGCTCCTCATGCTCTGTCCTGCTGTACTCCTCATGCTCTGTCCTGCTGTACTCCTCATGCTCTGTCCCTCTGTTGTACTCCTCATGCTCTGTCCTCTGTTGTACTCCTCATGCTCTGTCCTGCTGTACTCCTCATGCTCTGTCCTGCTGTACTCCTCATGCTCTGTCCTGCTGTACTCCTCATGCTCTGTCCTGCTGTACTCCTCATGCTCTGTCCTGCTGTACTCCTCATGCTCTGTCCTGCTGTACTCCTCATGCTCTGTCCTGCTGTACTCCTCATGCTCTGTCCTGCTGTACTCCTCATGCTATGTCCTCTGTACTCCTCATGCTCTGTCCTGCTGTACTCCTCATGCTCTGTCCTGCTGTACTCCTCATGCTCTGTCCTGCTGTACTCCTCATGCTCTGTCCTGCTGTACTCCTCATGCTCTGTCCTGCTGTACTCCTCATGCTCTGTCCTGCTGTACTCCTCATGCTCTGTCCTGCTGTACTCCTCATGCTCTGTCCTGCTGTACTCCTCATGCTCTGTCCTGCTGTACTCCTCATGCTCTGTCCTGCTGTACTCCTCATGCTCTGTCCTGCTGTACTCCTCATGCTATGTCCTCTGTACTCCTCATGCTCTGTCCTGCTGTACTCCTCATGCTCTGTCCTGCTGTACTCCTCATGCTCTGTCCTGCTGTACTCCTCATGCTCTGTCCTGCTGTACTCCTCATGCTCTGTCCTGCTGTACTCCTCATGCTCTGTCCTGCTGTACTCCTCATGCTCTGTCCTGCTGTACTCCTCATGCTCTGTCCTGCTGTACTCCTCATGCTCTGTCCTGCTGTACTCCTCATGCTCTGTCCCTCTGTTGTACTCCTTGTGCTATGTTCCTCTGTGCTCCGCGTGCTCTTTCCCTCTGTTGTACTCCTCATGCTCTGTCCTGCTGTACTCCTCATGCTCTGTCCCTCTGTTGTACTCCTTATGCTATGTTCCTCTGTGCTCCTTGTGCTCTGTCCCTCTGCTGTACTCCTCATGCTCTGTCCTGCTGTACTCCTCATGCTCTGTCCTGCTGTACTCCTCATGCTCTGTCCTGCTGTACTCCTCATGCTCTGTCCTGCTGTACTCCTCATGCTCTGTCCTGCTGTACTCCTCATGCTCTGTCCTGTTGTACTCCTCATGCTCTGTCCTGCTGTACTCCTCATGCTCTGTCCTGCTGTACTCCTCATGCTCTGTCCTGCTGTACTCCTCATGCTCTGTCCTGCTGTACTCCTCATGCTCTGTCCTGCTGTACTCCTCATGCTCTGTCCTGCTGTACTCCTCATGCTCTGTCCCTCTGTTGTACTCCTTATGCTATGTTCCTCTGTACTCCTCATGCTCTGTCCTGCTGTACTCCTCATGCTCTGTCCTGCTGTACTCCTCATGCTCTGTCCTGCTGTACTCCTCATGCTCTGTCCTGCTGTACTCCTCATGCTCTGTCCTGCTGTACTCCTCATGCTCTGTCCTGCTGTACTCCTCATGCTCTGTCCTGCTGTACTCCTCATGCTCTGTCCTGCTGTACTCCTCATGCTCTGTCCTGCTGTACTCCTCATGCTCTGTCCTGCTGTACTCCTCATGCTCTGTCCTGCTGTACTCCTCATGCTCTGTCCTGCTGTACTCCTCATGCTCTGTCCTGCTGTACTCCTCATGCTATGTCCTCTGTACTCCGCATGCTCTGTCCTGTTGTACTCCTCATGCTCTGTCCTGCTGTACTCCTCATGCTCTGTCCCTCTGTTGTACTCCTTATGCTATGTTCCTCTGTGCTCCTTGTGCTCTGTCCCTCTGCTGTACTCCTCGTGCTCTGTCCTGCTGTACTCCTCGTGCTCTGTCCTGCTGTACTCCTCGTGCTCTGTCCTGCTGTACTCCTCATGCTCTGTCCTGCTGTACTCCTCGTTCTCTGTCCTGCTGTACTCCTCATGCTCTGTCCCTCTGTTGTACTCCTCGTGCTCTGTCCCTCTGTTGTACCCCTTGTGCTCTGTCCCTCTGTTGTACTCCTTATGCTATGTTCCTCTGTGCTCCTCGTGCTCTGTCCCTCTGTTGTACCCCTCATGCTCTGTCCCTCTGTTGTACTCCTTATGCTATGTTCCTCTGTGCTCCTCGTGCTCTGTCCCTCTGTTGTACCCCTCGTGCTCTGTCCCTCTGTTGTACCCCTCATGCTCTGTCCCTCTGTTGTGCTCCTCATGCTCTGTCCCTCTGTTGTACTCCTCATGCTCTGTCCCTCTGTTGTACTCCTCATGCTCTGTCCCTCTGTTGTACTCCTCATGCTCTGTCCCTCTGTTGTACTCCTCATGCTCTGTCCCTCTGTTGTACTCCTCATGCTCTGTCCTGCTGTACCCCTCATGCTCTGTCCCTCTGTTGTACTCCTTATGCTATGTTCCTCTGTACTCCTCATGCTCTGTCCCGCTGTGTACCTCATGCTCTGTTCTTCTGTGCTCCTCTTGCTATGTCCCTCTGTTGTACTCCTTATGCTATGTTCCTCTGTACTCCTCGTGCTCTATCCCTCTATTGTGCTCCTCATGCTCTGTCCTGCTGTACTCCTCATGCTCTGTCCTGCTGTACTCCTCATGCTCTGTCCTGCTGTACTCCTCATAATCTGTCCCCCTGTTGTACTCCTCATGCTCTGTCCTGCTGTACTCCTCATGCTCTGTCCCCCTGTTGTACTCCTCATGCAAGTGTGCTGATTAATAATGGAGCACAGGTGGTATGTGAGAAGCTGCGCTGTTTGTTCTGAGGATGTGTAAAAAAAATCAGTGATGATGTTTCAAATAGTATTGTAAAATATCTCAGAAGAAGAAAAACTATGGACCATCCATCCACCATCCATTCAGTGTTTAAAGAGAAATGTTTTTTAAAACTGACCAGATTTACAAGATAATGGATAATTGTTGTTCACATTGTTTTACAGATGTACATGAACTTGTTTTTTTTGGTGGCTTAGTATTTAGTGTGTTTTTTGTGTCAGACGATGAACTGTCTTTTTTTAGAACTGTAATAAAAAGTTGTATTTGTGTCTAAAACTCAAATAAAGATTAATTTAAACAATAAGGATTATTGGGGATAATTACTATTGGCAAGTTGATGGTAAAAATGGAACATCACTGAATTTCCAAAAGTGTACACTTGAAAAAAAAATAACATGGACTTGTAAAAACAACAAAACCAATACAAAAGTTCACAAATTGTTTAAGCATATGATATTGTGGAAGACTTTAAGAGAGCACCTTTAACGTGTAAATTAGACTGTAAATCTTTAGCTGTAACTGTTTTGTTGAGTACCTTTGGTCCCACACAGGTCCAGCCTGATTTTGAGTCGATGCCTCTCTGGTAAACAGATTGAAATTCTGTCAAGATTGCAGAGTAGTTGGCTTCCATGACCTCAATATCATGTCGGTGAGCATCACGTGGGAAAAAAGGAACACTTGGGACATCTGGCAGGAAGAGAAGATGGGGCTTCTGAATAGTAAAGAGATCGTTCAGTCTGACCTAAAGTGGGAGGACACATTAGTGATACCATACTTCTTTTGTTTTTGTGTTCAGCTATTTTAATGTACTAAAGTCACGCCTCAGATTCCAATGAAATTCAGTGTGAAACTTTCATCATCAGTAATCGCAGCTCTCTTACCTGCTCACGAAGGGCCTTATGAATGCGTCCCATCCCCACCCAACTGTAACGTTTGGCGTACTTTTGCAGCGCTGCGTACAGCTTCTTGGCTTCTGCAGACGCCTGAGCTGGGAACAAGGCGTGACTCAGCACTGGGGTGAGGTAGGCCTGTCCCTGCTCTCCATCCTTCACCATTTCCATGGAAATAAAGGGATCACTTCTGGACAGTTTGGGTCCCGCATTGCACTTTGGTCCAAAGCAGCTGCTGCTCCTGGGCATCATGGAGCGCCGCGAGCTGGACTTCAGCTTCACAGCGTGCGCGTGGCCTGGGATCGGCAGATCGGAGCCGATCCGATAACAGTGCCACAGAAACAGGAGCAGCAGAGTCCATAGAAGGCCGCTTAGCGAGTGGACACCCAGCTCCACACACTGAGGCAAAGGCAGTGTGTTCATGGACCAGTGCATCCTTTAAACTTGGGACAGTGAAACTGCAACATAAGCAAATAGAGAAACTAGGATTATTCAAGCAATATAATAAAACAATAATTTCAAAATGTAAGAAAGTATGTACAGTCTGCTTTGTAAATGTTAAATTAACATAAATGTCCAAATTGTTTTATTGAATTTCAATAAAACAATAAGTGATTTATCACCAGATATTCCTCTACAACTGATTACGTTTTAGAATTGACACATTTCAAAATGGATGCCACAGCTAACTGAACTTTCAAACACAAAATACAATTTAGCCAATTTTACAGCTGATAATTAACAAAGACTATGTGTGTTGGTAGTTGAGCATTATCCCCAACACATACTTTGAGCACAAAGTGAACACATGAAACCCTTTTTAACTACGACAGGCAACTCTGACTGTCCGTTAGCAAAATATCTCAACAACCATTAGACTGAACTGAACATGACTGAACCTATACCTTATAATGTTTTGCTAGTTTTTTGATACCTTGTTAAAAAAAAAATGTATATATATTTTTTTTTTCTCTCTCTTTTGTTTTCTATTGTTTATTGTTTGTTTGTTTATTGTTTAAGGAAATTCTACCATTGCTGTTCATTGTTCTTTAGTTTTAGCAGGTCGCTTTCGTAAATGAGCCCATGAGGTTCAAAAGATTTACCTGACTAAATAAAGGTTGAATGAATGAATGAAGCCCAGAAATGAATGATCAGAGAATGTTGGCCACATTGTGTTTAATTGTGAAAGCAATATAGAACCTGTTTTCTGTGGAGTTTCCAGTTACAGTAATTACTTGAAGTTGTTCCCACTGTGTCATTTATTTTAAACGACTGACATTTAGAGGCTACTAACATAATTAGAAATAAATTAATTCTGTCAAAAATAAATAAATAATAAAATGAAACAAATATTGCCATTGTGTTGTTGCTTACAAGAGGGAGTTTTCCAAATGATGTATTTTGACTGAGCATGAATGGATTTCTTAAAAGTTAATAAAAACCTCTGACTTGATCAAAGACAATTACTGTGCCAAGTTCCTGAGTCATTTATCATTTGCTTCTAAGCAGACAGATGTTTTTTGAAGCATTTTTAAATTATTTTTGATTGACAGTTTTTCAGGTTTTCTGATGGTCTGTCAATTGTTTTATTGAAAAGCGTTCTCTTGTTTTTAGTACTTGTTATTTGTTTGTTCAGTCATTCAACTCTGACTTGTGAATCTTTAAATAACAAAAAATAAAAAAATAAAAAAATAAACACAGCCTGACAAAAACACACAGTTTGTTCTTATCTATTCAACTAAATTAGCTGAAAACTTAAACTGAAGGATCGTTCATCCGTCAGGTCAGGTGGCATCTGCTGTAAATGTTCCTTTAGATTTGACCTTTTGTTGTCCTCTAGTCGTCTTTCCTCATTTTTAAAGCATATGCTCCACAATATGCTGCCAAGGTCAAACTTTGAAAAACTTTCAGAGAGCTTTCTTTATATTTATAACTGTACGACTATGTATATCTTATATTTACATATAACTTGTATGGATGTAATATCTGTATTTTTACGAGTGTAGTGTTATGTAAGTATGCATATTGCATGTGATTGTTGTTTTTATCTAGCCCCCTGTTGCTACCACTTAGTCATGTTGTTGTTGTAAATAAGAATGATTGCTCAGCCAACTAAATGAAGGTTAAATGAGACACTGCTAATCTGGACCATTAACAAGTTACAATATTCTGTCTTCTTGTAAGCAAAACATAAAGAAGTTAGGGGTGGTTTAAACTGTATTGTGATTCATATCATTGTATGTGTGTTAGAAAAGAGGGGATAGAAAGATGCGAGGTTTGGAAGATTTACCCTGATGCATGCTCAATAATCCAGGTAGAAAAATCTAAAAAAGCTAAGTCTGGTCCTCTGGACATTAAAAAAAACAAAACAAAACAAAGCAAAAAAAATTGTAGAAACGTTTCGTCTTTCGTCCGAAAGACTTCCTCAGTCTGAGGTGCTGGGTTCAGCTCAGTCTTATAAATAGCACCCTCTCACAGTGTTACACAACCAGTTGGCTGATGACAGCCGAAACCAGCTGCTCACATGATCAAGGAGGACCATCAGCCCAACGATGGATCGTTAGCTTCAGAAAGTGATGGACTGTACAGATCAGGCACGCTTAGCACAGCATGTCAAGTCCAAGACTCGACAACAAAACAAATTTAACTTACTGATAACTCGTCAACACCATCACAATTCCAACAACAACACATTCAGTGTAAGACAACACTCCGATACACAGTTACATGCCAGGGAGACAGAAAAGTGGGTAAAGAATTTATCTGACAGACAGCTCACCCAGCCGGAGACAGAGATTCTTGCCAGGGGGTTAAACTTTGCAGTGGCACCAAGTAGAATTCCACTGGTGGAGATGATCACAGCCACTGAGTCAGCCATCCGTAACAACAAAATTAAAGACTTTGAAGCAGAACAACTCAGAGTCAAAGTTTCAGCCTGTCTCAGTAATGCTAAACCACCACCTTCCAACATCAGTAGAGAAGAGAGGGATGCACTCACCACGCTTAGCAAGGACAAAAACATCATAATTCTCCCAGCAGACAAAGGAAGGTGCACAGTGATTTTGAACCAGAAAGACTATCATGAGAAAGTTATGTCACTCCTTAGTGACTTAACCACTTATGAACCGCTGAAAAGAGATCCAGGAAGTGGTTACAAGAAGAAGTTGATAGATTGCCTGAAAATTTTGAAGCAGGACAAGGCTATTGACAATATTCTGTACCACAGACTGTACCCAGGGGAGGCCACGCCAAGTCTGTATGGTTTACCCAAAATCCACAAACAAGGTGTACCTTTAAGACCAATTGTTAGCATGATTAACTCGGTCACTTACAATGTTTCCAAATATCTGGCATCTGTACTCATCCCTTTAGTTGGCAGCTCAGAACACCACATACAGAACACCATGGACTTTGTGGATAAGGTGAGGGATGTCATCATGGAGACTGATGAAACAATGGTCTCTTTTGATGTTACATCACTCTTTACGTGCATTCCTGTTGATGAGGCAGTAGAGGTGGTCTGTTTAAGGTTAAAATCAGACACCACTCTGAACAGCAGGACCACGCTTTCCACAGAGCAACTGTGTCAACTCTTGAAACTGTGCCTGCAGTCAACCTACTTCACATATGGGGAGCAATATTATAGGCAGAAACATGGGTGTGCTATGGGGTCTCCAGTTTCTCCTATTGTTGCCAACCTGTACATGGAGGAGGTAGAAAAGAGAGCCTTGACGTCCTTTTCAGGGAGACCACCAAGTCATTGGTTCAGGTATGTTGACGACACCTGGGTTAAAATTAAATCTCAGGAAGTCCAACATTTCACTGATCACATCAACTCTGTGGATAAATATATCAAGTTCACACGAGAAGATGTAAAAAATGGCAGGTTGGCTTTCTTGGACTGTGAGGTCTCAGTTTCTGATAGAGGAAATTTGCAAACTGAGGTGTACCGCAAACCCACCCACACAGACCAGTATTTACAGTTTGACTCCCATCACCCTCTGGAGCACAAGTTAGGAGTCATCAGGACTCTGTATCACAGAGCAGACAGCATCCCCACCAACTCAGCAGCCAGACAGAAGGAGAAATCGCACACAAAACAGGCTCTAGAGAAATGTGGCTATCCGAACTGGGCCTTCCTGAAAGCAGAGAAGAAACCCAAACAGGACTCCAGCCAACCATCAGGTGAAAAGAAGGAACCCAGACCCAGACCAGTGGCCATTCCATATGTTGCAGGGGTTTCAGAGACATTGAGACGTTTATTTTCTAAACACAACGTCCCAGTGGCTTTTAAACCCCAAAATACATTACGGCAAAAACTGGTTCATCCCAAAGATCCAGTCCCCCGGCAAAAACAGAGTAATATTGTGTATGCTGTTCAGTGTCAGGAGGGCTGTGATCAGTCTTATATCGGGGAAACTAAACAGCCACTGGCCAAAAGGATGGCCCAGCACAGAAGATCAACATCATCAGGTCAGGACTCTGCAGTCTACACTCATCTCCAGGCCAGCGGTCACTCTTTCAGGGATGAAGATGTTCACATCCTTGATAGAGAGGAACGATGGTTTGAGAGAGGAGTAAAGGAGGCCATCTTTGTGAAAAGAAACCGCCCATCATTAAACAGGGGTGGAGGCCTCCGGGTTCAACTGCACTCTAAAAAGAAAACAGTTGATCCAACTTAAATGAATCACTTCAATTGGTAACAAGTAATTCATTTAAGTTTTTCCAACTTAATTTCGAAAACAGTTGATCCAACTTAAATGAATCACTTCAATTGGTAACAAGTAATTCATTTAAGTTTTTCCAACTTAATTTCTTAAGTTTATTTTATTTGATAAATTAAGTCAAACTAACTGAAAACACACAGTTTCTTCTAAATTATAAATCTACATCACTCTGACTTAATTTTTTGTAAAGTAAACTCAAATGTTTTAAGTCATTCCAAACCAATTGCTTCAATTGGTAACAAGTAATTTATTTAAGTTTTTCCAACTTAATTTTTTAAGTTTATTTTATTTGATGAATTAAGTCATACTAACTCGAATCACATAGTTTCTTCTAAATTATAAATTCACGTCATTCTGACTTAATTTTATGTAAAGTAAACTCAAATGTTTTAAGTCATTCCAACCCAAACCAATCACTTCAATTGGTAACAAGTAATTCATTTAAGTTTTTCCAACTTAATTTTATAAGTTTATTTAATTTGCTCAACATTCAACATTACTTTCATTGTAATGAGAAATTAAGTTGGCTAAATAAATCTCCATTGCACAAATGAAATCTTTCAAGTTTTATTAACAAATGTCCACAATTCTTAAATCAAATCCAACAAAAGAAGCTGAATAATAAATTTGTGACCCATCACATCAAATAGGTTTATATTTCAAAGTGGTATGTGTAAATTTAGATAGTAAATGGTTAAAATGTTGGCCAACAATTCCAATTTTTTAAAATAAGATGAATGAATAACTTATCAAATGGTTTAAATTAAATATCTGAAATAAAATCTTCACACCAAATATCAAACCATTTTCATGATTAAGACAATACAATGCATTTGGCAGGATGATCTAAGTATGAAAATGTATTTCTAAAAGTCAGTAATATATATGTTTGCTTGTAGGTCATTTTGACCAAATTTGACTTTAACTCCTGTTTGATGATGTGATGGGTCACATATTCAGTATGAAGTTCTAGTAAAACTAACCCGCTTTCAAAAACAAGGAGCGAGTAATCTGGTGATCTGATATAAATACATTCAGATAATCCTCCTTTAAAACATGGAGCGAGAAATCTGGTGATCTAACAAAATACTTTCAGCTAATCCTCCTTTTAAAACATGGAGCGAGAAATCTGGTGATCCAACATGTGTTCACATATAGACAACTTCAGTGTTGTTTCAGAAACAGTTCTCAACCATCATTAGCAAAGCACATCCATCATAAACAGTTCTCAACCATCAGGAGCAATTGACATCCATCAGAAACATGTTGCAACCATCATGTATGAAAAACCAGTGCCTTAGTGTACAGTCCAGGAACTTTAAAAAGCTAGAAGCAGCACAAAAAAATAATAATAATAATAATAATGTCCTTTTCTGTCATCTGTGTATGTTTCCCATACACAGACGAAATTCGTCTCTGCATTCAACCCAACCACCACCAGGTGGTGCAGTGAGCAGCCATAGAAAGCGCCCGGGGAGCTGGAGAATTAGGTGTGCACTCAAAGACAGCATAGAAAAGAAAATTCCCTTACTTTGATTGAAGTGGAGGTAGACAGGCTTATTAGGTGGTTCTCATGTTCAAACATGGATCAGATGGAACTGCTTAGCCATTGAGCAATGATTCAACCATGGATGATGGGTACATGGGAGTCCAGATGTGAGTTCAGGTCAGGTGTGTGGTCCTGATGAGAGCAGGTCTGTCCATCAGGACAGGTGTGTTTTCCTGTTTTATCAGCAGTCATTGATGTGGATACATGTCAGGGTTAGGCACAAGGTGTTGATGTACAGGTAATGAATGGAGAGGAGCAGCAGGAGGTAGTAGGATGGTGAGGAGAGAGCAGAGGACACAGGTCTGTCCATGAGGTCAGGCGCAGCAGGTGTTGTCTGTTGAAAGAAACACAAACAATTAACATGTGAAGTTAAAGCACGGTCATGACCTGCAATAAAAACATAAAACACACAACAGAAAACAAGTTCAACTCACTGTTAGGCACAAGGTGTTGACGCACAGGTGATGGAAGGAGAGGAGCTGCAAGAGGCAGGAGGAGAGGACACAGGTCTGTCCATAAAGTCAGGTGCAGCAGGTGTAGTCTGTTGAAAGAGACACAAACATGAACATGTGAAGTTAAAGCAGGGTCATGACCTGCAATAAAAACATAAAACACAGACAGAAAACAAGTTCAACTCACTGTTAGGTACAAGGTGTTGACGCACAGGTGATGGAAGGAGAGGAGCTGCAGGAGGATGGTGAGGAGAGAGAGCAGAGGACACAGGTCTGTCCATGAGGTCAGGTGTAGCAGGTGTTGTCTGTTGAAAGAAACACAAACAATTAACATGTGAAGTTAAAGCACGGTCATGACCTGCAATAAAAACATAAAACACAGACAGAAAACAAGTTCAACTCACTGTTAGGCACAAGGTGTTGACGCACAGGTGATGGAAGGAAAGGAGCTGCAGGAGGCAGGAGGAGAGGACACAGGTCTGTCCATGAGGTCAGGCGCAGCAGGTGTTGTCTGTTGAAAGAAACACAAACAATTAACATGTGAAGTTAAAGCACGGTCATGACCTGCAATAAAAACATAAAACACAGACAGAAAACAAGTTCAAACTCACTGTTACGCACAAGGTGTTGACGCACAGGTGATGGAAGGAGAGGAGCTGCAGGAGGAAGGAGGAGAGGACACAGGTCTGTCCATGAGGTCAGGTGTAGTAGGTGTTGTCTGTTGAAAGAGACACAAACAATTAACATGTGAAGTTAAAGCACGGTCATGACCTGCAATAAAAACATAAAATACAGACAGAAAACAAGTTAAACTCACTGTTACGCACAAGGTGTTGACGCACAGGTGATGGAAGGAGAGGAGCTGCAGGAGGAAGGAGGAGAGGACACAGGTCTGTCCATGAGGTCAGGTGTAGTAGGTGTTGTCTGTTGAAAGAGACACAAACAATTAACATGTGAAGTTAAAGCACGGTCATGACCTGCAATAAAAACAAAACACAGACAGAAAACAAGTTCAACTCACCGTTAGGCACAAGGTGTTGACGCACAGATGATGGAAGGAGAGGAGCTGCAGGAGGCAGGAGGAGAGGACACAGGTCTGTCCATGAGGTCAGGCGTAGCAGGTGTTGTCTGTTGAAAGAAACACAAACAATTAACATGTGAAGTTAAAGCATGGTCATGACCTGCAATAAAAACATAAAACACAGACAGAAAACAAGTTCAACTCACTGTTAGGCACAAGGTGTTGACGCACAGGTGATGGAAGGAAAGGAGCTGCAGGAGGAGAGGACACAGGTCTGTCCATGAGGTCAGGCGCAACAGGTGTTGTCTGTTGAAAGAAACACAAACAATTAACATGTGAAGTTAAAGCACGGTCATGACCTGCAATAAAAACATAAAATACAGACAGAAAACAAGTTAAACTCACTGTTACGCACAAGGTGTTGATGCACAGGTGATGGAAGGAGAGGAGCTGCAGGAGGAAGGAGGAGAGGACACAGGTCTGTCCATGAGGTCAGGTGTAGTAGGTGTTGTCTGTTGAAAGAGACACAAACAATTAACATGTGAAGTCAAAGGTTCACTATGTAATTTCTGCAGGACGCTGGGACTTAGAAATATTTTCATCAGGTAAAAGCATTCTGCCCCCCCCCTCAGAGCCATATATGACTCTGAGGAGGAGCCACAGTCCATTCTCTGTTGAACTTGAGTTCTGCAGCTCCGCCCCCTGCTGTGTGTCCACTCGGAGCACTTCAATATTCTGTGATTATATGTTAATAAAATGTTTTAAAAATATAATAAAACCATGGAGCACTTGTCCAACAACACAAAAACCAGCAGAAATCAGCAAAGCTTCACGCAGCAACGTTGGACATGATTTAATTTGCTCGTGACTTCCTCATGTCTGTCAGTCGATGTCTGGTATGTCTGGAATGTTCCGCCCCCAATACATGTCCTATGGCAGACGCTGCGAAGTTCTGTGATTATATGTTAATATAACGTTCTAAAAAATATAATAAAAACATGAATCACTCGTCCAACAACACAAAAACACCCTGAAATCAGCAGAGCTTCACTAGCCACTTTGGACATGAATTAATTCGCTCGTGAGTCGTGACAAATCAATTTCCTCATTCCTGTGAGTGAAGGATGAAGCGATCACTTGACTTTTGGCAAAAAAACAAAATAAAAGTCCAGCTCTGGGATGAAGAAGGGATATTTAATACATTTGTGTCACATACAAATCAGTCCTGCATCGCTTTGCAATCCTTTGAATGAGAATGTGCGCGGCGCTGAGGCTGGGACAGGCGGGGGCGTGGGTTGGGGCGTGACAAACAACTCTGTTTTTATTGGCTGGTCATTGTCCGGGTCACTCTGTGTTTTTA
>JBBPBX010013552.1:0-10182 GCA_038048925.1 Garcialebias charrua
CCAAACAAATGGTACGTCTTTTTTAAGGAGTTCAGTCAGTGGTTTCGCAAGGTCCGCATAGTTTTCGATGAATTGGTTCGAGTAGTTACACACGCCCAGAAAACTTTGTAGTTCTTTGAGATTGGTGGGGACTTTGAGATTGTCGAGGCCTTGGGTGCGAGTCAGCTGTGGTTGTACTCCGTCAGGACCTACAAGTAGGCCAACGTAGTCCACTTTGGTTCTGCACCATTGGCATTTTGACAGTGATATCTTAGCACCAGCAGTTGTCAGCTGATTCAGAACGTGGTCGATCTCAGCCAAATGTGAGTCCAGTGTTGGCTGCCTCAAAAGGACATCGTCCACGTAGATCAGTGTTCCACGCTCGTGGGCGTCTGGACATGCTTTGTTCAAG
The DNA here is from genome assembly GCA_038048925.1 of Garcialebias charrua. Classification (NCBI taxonomy): domain Eukaryota; kingdom Metazoa; phylum Chordata; class Actinopteri; order Cyprinodontiformes; family Rivulidae; genus Garcialebias; species Garcialebias charrua. The sequence goes on from JBBPBX010013552.1 coordinate 392, forward strand.
AAGATGTTGAACTCTGCAGGTGAGTTAGCGTAGCCAAAGGGACACCTGTTAAAGGTGTACTGACGGCCACCAAAAGTGAAAGCTAGTTTGTACTGGTCCTCGGCGCGCACAGGGATGGTCCAAAAACCAGAGGCGACGTCGAGGGTCGAGAAGTACTTACCATTGGTGACCTTGGGCAGTTCCTGTTGGAGTTGCGTCATAGGCCATCTGGATAAGGGAACTTGTTTGTTTAGCTTTCGGTAGTCTATAGTGAGTCTCCACTTACCATTTGGTTTTAACACCGGCCATAAAGGCGCAGAGTAAGTGCTGTTACAGTATCGGATGATACCTTTTTCTAACAGGTCATTAATGATTTCTCTGATAGGTTGATGTGCTGCCAGAGGAATCTTGTACTGTCTGACAAATGCAGGGGGAGCATTAGGCGGGGTTGGGATGCTCACTGTGTGGAGCGTGGTCAACCCACAATCCATCGAGTCAGTCGAGAATGATCTCTCATATTTTAGAAGAACTTTGCGAAGTTTGTCCCTTTCTTCATCAGTTTTCAGGGCGTCGGCTTGGGCGACCACCTGGTCAATCTGTGAAGCAACTGAGAGGGGTTCTTGTTCTTTGGGGAGCTCCAGTGAGTCCCCTTCAGTGTCGTAAAACCTGTCAACAGGTAGTGCACTGTAAGTTTGGGGGCATAGACTGTCTCCTTTGTTGAAACCGAACCTGCGGACAGTGTCCTGGTCGGACTCAGTGGGGGAGAAAAGAGCTATGGCCTGTGTTGGTTTCGTGAACAAGACTTGCCCCGTGTGTTGATTTGGGATCAAGTTTTCTGGGAGTCCTCCCAGAAATGGAATGCTTAGCTCAAAATCATGAAAATCAGTAGAGATCAACCATCCTAGCTGTGTGTTTTTTGGGATCAGTACCTCTTCTGTGCTTGTGTTGCACACAGCAACAGTCGTGGTTCTGCAGTCGAGGGTCACTTGGCATGTGGCCTCCATGGACAGTCCTAAGTTGAAAAACATAGGAGATGGTTGAAAGTATGCCTGTTTTGTGCTAATAGCTTGTCCTTTCATGATGTGACACATCACTGGCTTGTTCATAACCTGAGGTGGTACCGCAGTGTTATGGCTGTTAGCAATCTGACAGACCTCTGGAATGGTCTGTCCAGCCTTAAGGTTCTCTGTGGTCAGCACAGGAGAGTCCTTTGTGGCCGTGTCTAGTGACCACAGTACATTGTTGTTGATGTCCACTCGGACACCTAATCTTACCAAAATGTCGGAGCCTATGTAGGTTGCATGTGGTAAGTTCGGGACCACGAGGAACGGGTGATCCAGTTCTCGTTGGTTCCAGATTAGTTTCAGGTCAATGATCCCTATTGCGGTCATTACCTGTTTATCGTTGGGGTCTAACGAAAAGCGGAAAGCCTTTTTGTTCATATCTAGACCCAACTGTTTCTTAACCAAGGTTCCATAGACAGCTTGGCTGATCGCTGATTTCTCCGTCCAAGGAGATAGAACAGCATCATCGGTGTGGGATCCTTGGATCTCAACACCTTTGACTACCTGTGGTAGGTAGTGTTCGGTGAGCGCCAACTGTTTCAGCTCGCAGAGGGGGCTCTCTTGTTGGGCCTCTTCTGCCTCACCTATTTTGGAAGGTTCACTTACCGGGATTGTGCTCTCGGTTGAGGATTCCCTTGTGCCTTCTGAGGTACCTGCTGTTAAACAGTCAGTGTCACCTTGTGTAGGCATATCGATCGGCAGTGGTTGGCTCACTCTGGTCCACATTGTTTGATCGCCATAATCTATAATCGCGTCAAAGCGGTTTATAAAGTCTTGGCCAACCAAAAATGGGAATGAGTCAACGGTGGACACGTGTACCGGGTGGTACAATGTCGTTTCACCAATCTGCATGTGAACCATGGCTATAGCTGTCAGGGTTGTACTCGTATCCGAGAGGCCCTGCAAGACTATAGCACATTCTTTGAGGGGTATTTCCCTGTCAACACCGTTAGCAGCTAGCCGTAGCTCTTCCAACAGTGTGGGTGACATAATGGATATGTCTGCCCCACCATCCAAGAGGGCCTCTTTTGTGAGGACCCCTTCCAACGTGATGGACAGGTAAGCTTTCTTAGCGGGCCCCTTTCTGATAATGTTACACAGGAACCTATCAGGTTTTCTCCGACGTTTATCACGTCTACCCCTGACTGTGTGACTTTCATTTATCAGTACTGGTAGTGCAGACACACATGGGTCTGGGTGTTCAGTTTGTGGCGAGCCACTATCATTGGTGAGTGAGCTTTCCCCCCCTTTTACAGACGAGGGGTTCTCGGACTCCGTAACAACGATGTCATGGATACATTTAACGTTCTGTTGACTGTCGTTACCCTGATTGCCAGGAGCCTGACCATCAGTATCTTGGTGATTGTCATCAATTGTGGCATTGATGTTATTTGTGTGCTCAGAGTTACTATCAATGATAGTGCTACACATCACACCAGGTTTGTTCTCATTTTTTGTATTACCCCACACTTCGAACATCTGACGTATGTTCTCCATGTCTTCTGGGGACAGAGGGCTACGGCCTTTCCTCTGGAACTTTTGCGATTTTTTGCCTGTCTCGGACTGTTCTGTTCGAGGGGTAGGAGGGGCTTGTCCTTGACTTGGGGGTTCCTGTCGGGACCACCCATTGTTATATGGTTTACTCTTGTGACCATCTTTCTTATCCTTAGGACGTGCACCCCCCTTTTGATATCGTCTTCCGAACTCTGGGTCTTGTCTGAGCCACTTCGGGTCATAGTTCCAGCGGACACCTTCGCTACGTGTTTTGTCAGGTCGAAAATTCTGTTTTTTCTCACCTTTTGTAGGAGAAGGAGTCGTTTTCCGCGCCCCTTCCAGCTCTAGTGAGTTGGATTTGACCATCTCACCCGGGCACACCTCAAAGGGTGTTTTGTTTGGTGTGCGACCTGTAAAAACATCTATCGCACACTCTCTTATTTCATCGATGGACCTCCTTTTGTAGTTCGCGCTGACATGAACTTTCTCCCTTATGTCAGGGCAGAGGTTTTGGCTGAAAATATACTTAAACCCTACCTCCTCCTCCATTTCAGGTTCGCATCTGTCCCCGAAATAGGCACGGAATATTCGGTCATAATATGACCTTGGGTGTTCATTCCTACCTTGCTTGATGTTAGCTGCTGCTATGATGCCATCGGGCCCCGTGCAAGGAGTAAACTCCTTTATCAGCGCAGCACAGAGAAGACTGTAGTCTTTCATCACTGCTTCTCGTTGACGCTTCATAAAAGCATGCACTGTCCTGTCCGATGTTAACCTTAACAGACAGATTCTATCATCAGCTGTAGCTTCTGGGAAGCGTTGAAGCTGGAAATCAAGGTCATCGAGATAGATCTTGGTTTCATGTGAGCCCATCGGGCCAGGAGCGAAGGTTTGAATGCTTTTCGCCATATTCCGTAGTTCAGCCATTGATAGAGGTATTTGTGGGTTTTTATCAGATCCACTTACCGGTGCATCCGGTGGGATTGTCGGTTTTAGAGGCCCTAAGGGACGGCGCGGCGGTGTTGGTGTTCTAGGCGGTGGTGTTGGTGTTCTAGGCGGTGGTGTTGGTGTTCTAGGCGGTGGTGTTGGAGGTCTGGGCTCATCTAGAGACTGACCCTTAATTAATGCCAGACGTTTTTTCTTTTCTTGGTTTAATTTGTATTCAGTTGAGGCCAGCTTCTCCCTGCATTCTTTTAATGCCGCTCGGTTGTCTATAGACTCGCGTTGTAAGTCACAACACCGACTGTGGAGTTCTTCTTTTTCAAGAACGGCCGCATCATGTTGAGCATTAATCCTGAGAATTTGCTGTTTGGTCGCCTCGTATAACTTTAAAGTATGATCTTGGCATTTCATGAGGTCATTCCGTATCTCCCCTGTCTCCTGTAAACTTTTAGTTAAACGTTCAATCTCAGCCTGTTTAAGATCGCAAACCAGTTGAGTCTTATCGTTCGCCTGAGACTGTTTTAGTGACTGAACCTCCACCTGCAGTTTGTCAGCTTCAGCTCGAGCTAGTTGTAAATCAACATTTAATGTGGCTTCATTTAAAGCCTTACGTTTGCTTTGTTCACGCTTCAAATCATGCTCTAGAGCTGAATTTTCCCTGACTTCCTGGTCCAACCTTGCCTTTAGTAACAGGGCCAGCTTTGCTAAGCGCTCCATACTGACCTTTTTTGCTTCCTTTTTCGAGCCACCGCTTGCCACTTTTGTCAGCTCAGCGTTTAATGTCAGTGGAGTCATTTCAGGCACCTTTTTACCATAATCTGTGAATATTTTAGCAAGCTGCCCTAAAACCTTATCAATCCAGTCTGGCCCACCAACTTCAGCCTTTTGATCCGGGCCTTGAGGATCAGGGTCCACTGGTTCTGGATCTGGTTCTGCATCTGACTCTTTGTCCGATTCAGGATCTGATTCAGGGTCTGGTTCATGATCTGATTCAGGATCTGATTCAGGAGGATTCACCTTTGGGTCTGCACCTGAGTCTGTGACCAGCGCCACATCTACTTCTTCTTCGTCTGCCATCGTTATGTTTTGATTTTGTTTGAATCAAAATTTAGCAGATTTGTTTAATTCTTTTTTCAAGAGAATGTATTTGGAGCGAGAAGTGTACTTTTTGTTTGTTATTTTAAATTCTTCATTTAAAATAAACTGGAGTCATTAATTTTACACAGAAAAACGTTAAAAATGCAATTTTTAACTAGAAGTGTACAGATGTACAACAATTCTGTTTAAAATTCAGAGATGTGAAGAGCTCAATGTGGAAATGCTTTGTTCTCCATCATTCACAACTTTATGTTGTTAGACAGTTTTGATGGCGCCAGATGAGTCTTTAAGCTTCTAGTGAAACCTCTTTTCACCGTGTGTGTGTGTGAACTGCGTCTGCTTGTCACCCAAAGTGCACCAGGAAATGACGACAAGAATGGGCGGGCCAACGCAGCGTGCGTAGCGCGTCACCAGCTTCGTACGTGAGCGAGGCGGAGCTCGCTACAAGATACGTGGCGTCAACAAATCAATCACAGCGTTTGCAGTGCTTTACCCATGCCTTCATGGTAAATGTAGTTTTCTTACCTTCGACCAATGAAGTACCGGAAATGACGACAAAGTGGGTTGGTCGCAACGGCGTGCGTTCCCACTACAGCGAATCAGCGCTCGCTACGAGTGATTGACAGCTCACAGCTCTCGTTTCATCCAATCACAGCTCATAAACAGACAAGCACGACACGTCTTTCTAACGTTAGCTCGCACAGCAGACCACAACTTTATAGACTCTTAAAACAACTCAAACGCTACAAATTAACTTCCCAAAATTCTGAAACATGCGGCGAACACACCTAGACAGGCCAACTTAGTTACGCTCAGTAACACAGCACTGCAGCTGTTGAACAAACACGGACTCTCTCGGAGCGCGTCAAGGTCGGTTCTGGTCCACTTTTAGTGGAGCAGAAAACTCGGGTCTGAACCCATTCGACAACGTTCTAACAGTAATATGCTTCTTTGACCTGCTCTAAAATGTAAAATACCACAACAGCAATCTTGTAGATGTTAAATTAGCTTTCAGGTTCTATGACTCGGCGGTCATTTCAACAAAGCGTTGTACAGGAGTCCGTGCGTGAACTGGATCGGAACCAGAACCCCCACAGACCACGGCTGACAAAACTTCACCTGAATGCTTCCAACAGCGTGTAACAGAGTTGAAACGATAATAATCTCACAGCTTCAAATGATAAAAACATGCAGAATCTGCCTGTCTTGACACTTCCAGCCAAAATTATTATCCTTAGAGTTTAAAACTTGGATCCTAATATGCAAACATGACGTTACAGTTCATGAGAGACCACAGATATATCAATAAACTTTCAGAAAACACGTACGGCCACCAGATGTAAAGGATTATGAGGAGGTCACTCTTAATACTGACCTCTTTACCTTAATTAATTTACTTATTCAGATTGAATAGTAATTTCACGGATTCTTTTCTTTTTCAGTTTACCCAATATTTCTGTGATCTTTATGATGGATAAATAAACAAAGCCATTAAGTGACAAAGACGTTAACTTAGTTGGTATGCCAGGCGACACTACCATTTATTTAAAATAAATCACTAAATTAACACCATTACACTTGATTGACATGATTTCACTTTCTTTCAATTTACTACGTCAGCACACTTGAATTATAACAACAGACATAAATACTAGATGTTAAACATATTTAGTCTGAGGGCTCTTTAACTTAATTAGTTTCCAGCTTAGATTGAGAGGGAAAAGAATAGGAGGAGAGATGGTTTAAAGGAAATTATTGTGAGCATGAGACCAAAGTGACACTTCTCATCCGACTTCTGCTAAAATCCAGGTACGTTTGTAAACAGCTCTTTACCTTTTGACGACAGCCCGGTAAGAGAGAAGACCTTGTAGCTTTTCAGATGTACGGGTCCGTGTGGGAACCAGCACCTCTGAGCAGGTTATTCGTTTACGTTTCCAACGTCTCCTGGTTTCCGCATCGACCATCAGAAAATGTGTCAGCTTCAGGCCTCTGACTTCAAGATAAACTTATTCCAGGAAGGAATAAACAAAGTCTTGAGCTTACGCTCGTTCGAAGTGGATTCATAACGGCATGTTATACAATCCTTAGCTGAATGACTGTCCTTGGCGGGTGACAGGTATTCATTCAGCTCTTTGGGACGTCTTCATGTCTTTGAAGCGCCCAGCAAACTCATCAGGAACTAACTCATTCCTTCCAAACTCTTGCAGACTCTGAAGCGCTCATGCAAAAACACTTAGGACTTAAGGAAGGACCAGTCGAGGAGTTCACTTGTCTTATCACGACCCAAGGTTACAGCCAGCAGCAGAGGGAAATGTTTAGGAAAAGACAGCAAGCTGGAGCCCTTTTCATGAAAAACAACAGATTAACTGTCTTCTGACTTTCTAAACAAAACCGTCCGGTCTCTGTGACCCGAGATTTCACCTTTAACACAGCAGTGAACACCGTTTAACTCTTACAGAATAACACAGCTTAAAAGCACACATCATGAAAATGACAAAAGTTATTCTTTTGGTCACATTAGAATAAAATCAAAGATAGAAATAGTCTCTTTTGGTGACTATGTTCTAAGATTACAACTAATGGAATGATTTTGTAGTAAATGTCTTGCTTTACTGAGAGGTCAGTAAAGGTCATCACTGGACAGTTCAAAAACCTTAGTTTGACCCTGGGTAGGTCCACTACACATCGCTGATTATTGTTGTTTAATCTGATTGTTGTAAGTAAGGGGCAGATATAATAAGATTTATTCTTCTTTCTGCTACCTTTCATTTTTTTACATTTTGTACACTATCATTTAATGAGATTGTCTTGTATTGTTTCTTCTGTAAAAAAATGAACAAATTTAATAAACATAAACATTTATAAATTCTTCAAATGTAGTTCATAAAAACTAAACTTCAAGTACACAGCCTTATTTTAAAGTATAAAATGAGTATACTCTTAGTACACTTAAATAAACTTCTTTTTAGTATATCTCAGATAAGTAACTAAAAAGTATACTTCAAGTCAGATTACTGCACAGCCTTATTTTAAAGTATAAAATAAGTATACTCTTAGTATACTTAAATAAACTTCTTTTTTAGTATATCTCAGATAAGTACTTAAAAAGTATACTTCAAGTCGGATAAGTACCTAAAAATTATACTTGAAGTATACTTTAATATACTACTTTTTGCTAAGGGATGTTGCTCCTTTTAGTTTCTTTTGGCTGATTTCAGAGGTTGGTTGGAACATTTCAGCCTATTTCTAATCATTTCAGGGGGTTTTTTCTGCTCAATTCAGCTTCTTTCTACACATTTCTGCTGCTGTCCTGCTGCTTTCAGCTTTCTTTTTGTTTGTTTTTAACAAAGTTCAGCGGTTCAGATTCAGAGTTTTTGTTTTGCAGGAAAGGCTTCCATCAACAACGTGAACTGCAGCCAGAAGAATTATTTTGTCTGCACCAGAGAACCGTAGGCCGCTTCTGTCATCCAGACTTGATGATGTCGCTTCCAGGACGACGCCGAGACTCGACGACGTCACTTCTGGGAGAAGTTTCGACACATTTGATGTCTCCTGATTCAATAATTCTCAGTCGGGTCATCTGGACAGACTGAGAATTATTGGATTTGGTACCTGGATGGTTGAGCATGAACTTTGATGTCTCCTGATTCAAACTCATACCTCAAATAAATGCATGTTCTTCGCAAACGTCTGCAGTTCTCTGGTCGATTGCTTGATGTCTGAGTGATATTAGAAGTTTTCATGTTATTTCACGTGCTTACTTGGCCAAATGCACATTAATGTGTGCAAAGATTAACAACACGTTTTGCTAAACACAAGGTTGAAAATGTGTAGTTAATACCTTTCATAAAGTCTCTGGATCACCTGCTGCTGAAAGAGTTTGCAGAGCGAGCTAACGAGGACAACATTTATTTACTTTGTACCTCACTTTACTACAATCACAGCTCCTGTTGAGTTCCAGGCCAGTTTATAGACCAGTTTGAGGTTATTTAATTTATTCACACTTTTACTGATCACACCTCAACAACTAAAGTGAGATTCAGTTATTTACAGGGAACACTGTTAATCATTAAATATTTACTGGATGAGAAGAAGGCGCATTCGTCTTTAAGTTTTATTACAAATTTAACCTGAATCAAAAATAGAATCAACAAAGCAATAATACAAATTAACATTTCACAAGAAAATACGAATAAGAATATGGAGGATAACAGTTTGATTTAAAAAAAGATTGCTAAGAAATTACCGGTACTCGATAATTTAATAATATAAAACAAACAAAACAACAATGGATCATTGAATGTTGCCAGTTAAAAACAGTGATGAGAGATTGTATTTAGGTTTTAATCCGTGCAGGAATTCAGATAGAACCAGGCAAATGTCATTTCCTGTGAATGCTGATTACTGAAGGACGTTTGTTGAAACCAGCTGAAAAGGTTTCATCTCTAAACTGTTGATGGCAGCTGAACTTAAAACAGCTGACTGCTGGAAGCAGGAAATAAATTCAAGAGCACGTAAAGCTGAAATTACCTGAAAAGTTGCCAAAAATGGATGATATCTATCTGTAGAATATTGACTGTGAATTCATTAATATTGAATATTGACCTCTCGCAGATATAGATCTGCACATGCGATGTACACACCTTGGGGTGTCTATGAGTGCACACCTAATTCTCCAGCTCCCCGAGCGCTTTCTGGCTGCTCACTGCACCACCTGGGGTGGTTGGGTTAAATGCAGAGACGAATTTCGTCTGTGTATGGGAAACATACACAGATGACAGACAAACACATTATTATTATTATTATTATTATTATTATTATTATTATTATTATTATTAATGTCCTTGGCACCGATATCCAACAGAATGTTTTCTCCTGCAGCTTGAGCACATTAAAGACCATGTTCTGAGTTAAGTCAATCATCTTTACTACCACAACACACAACATGGTGTCAGAAGTGGGATGCGAACGCATGAATGGGTACCATTCTTACCACAACACTGTCTGTCTGTCTGTCTGTCTGTCTGTCTGTCTGTCTGCCTGTCTGTCTGTCTGTCTGTCTGTCTGTCTGTCTGTCTGTCTGTCTGTCTGTCTGTCCGTCCGTCCGTCCGTCCGTCCATCCGTCCGTCCGTCCGTCCGTCCGTCCGGCCGTCCGGCCGTCCGTCCGTTCGTCCGTCCGTCTGTCACAGCTCCTGTTGAGTTCCAGGCCATCAA
>JBBPBX010013552.1:10236-22780 GCA_038048925.1 Garcialebias charrua
GGTCGGTCGGTCGTCCGTCCGTCCGTCGGTCAGTCGGTCGGTCGGTTGGTGGGTCGGTGGGTGGGTGGGTCGGTCGTCCGTCCGTCCGTCCGTCCGTCCTTACTGTATAGGCTATAAATATATCAGTTAAAGGGCTAGTTAGCAGAAAAATGAATAAAAAACTGTAAAAGGCCTAAATTTGCTAAAAGAACCCAAAAAGAAAATACAAAAAGGCTAAAATTAGGAGAAAAGCTGGAATAAAAAGAACAAAATAGCAGCACAAAAACTGAAAAATGGCAGAAAATGATTACTGTACTAAAAGCTGAAACTAGCTGGAAAATGTTTAAAACAGCTCAAAGAGTTTGAAGGACATGAAGAGAGCTCCGTTCACTTTCAATGAGAAAAACATGGCCGACAAAGCTATAAATATTTCAAAAAGCACAAATACCAAAAGTCCCAGCAGGAATGTGCTGAATGAACCGAACGTTTTGATTCATGTATTGTTGAAATAGAACAAAAGCAGCAGAAGGAGTTAGATGCTGAGAAATGTATGAAGAAAAACAAACTGATGTCAATAATGAGAATAATTGATAAACATTCTCACAGTGAACTGATCAATTGTTTTCTTTTGATGTTTTAACTTGGCCAGAGTATCAGGTTTTGATTGATTGATTGATGTTTATTCATTCATTTTAAAAGAACAATACAAGACAGTTTTATCAGATACAAGAATACAAGTAGGATACAAGTAGGATCAGGTCATTTATATAAAGGTGAGAAAGAGATGTAGTATGCTTCAGCTTGCATCAGATTGAAATGTTGTAACCAGACCGGATATGACGTCATTCCACCCAACGGCAGGCAGAAGTCAGAGTCCTTATGGTGCAGGTGTGATGCATAGACATACAGTATAGGATATCTATGGTGTGATGCACCTGGTCTCCAGACCTGAGCCAATGACATCCTGATCAATAATAACACCAAGGGTCTTTATTAAAACTGATGGTCAAATTAATGCTATCCAGAGGATGTGAAAGACTGTCGTTCGTCCCTAAGATGTATTGCATTATTTTCCTACAGTTTACACATTTATTTTTTAATTAATGACGAATTTGCCAGAATTCAAACTTTATTAATCTATTCAGTAAAAGCTAAAATAAAACCTTGTTGCACGTGATTTTAGTGTAGTTTTAACACCATCTTGTTTATTTCCGAGGGTACATGAACGTAGCTAACCTTGTCCATCCGTCTCGGTGTTGCCATGGAAACGGAGCGGCAACGGTCTGAGTGCAGCCGTTTTTTAGTGAAGTGAAGAAAGTGAAGAAACGGGTTTTCCTTTTAAAACCTGCCGATTACAAGTCGAACACGGTGAGAAAAGGTTGCTGTTGTACAGATAATCTTTAATATTATTTAAGTTGCTGTTGTACAGATAATCTTTAATATTTAAAACAACTTGGTTTATGTATTTTAAGCTCATTTAAAAAGTTGACTTCCGGTCTGAAGGTAGCTAGCCACATGCTACATGGAATCCATCCACATTTATTTATTTTTTCCAACTATCTTGTCATGAACTTCACTTTTAACTCTGGTGTTTTTTTTGTTGTTGTTTTTTTTTGTATTCCCCCTGAAAATAGCTTTTACTGAAGATATTGAATACGTTTAGCAAAGATGGCGGCTAAACCGACACCGGTCTTTGAGAAGCAGAGCAGAAGCGTTGAAAACGAGGAGAACACCCAGGTTTCAGAGCCTCAGGAGCTTCAGTGAGTCCATAACTCAAACACAAACCAGGAGCTGAAAGATTGTTTGTTTTTTACTCAAAGTTTGCAAATTCATGATTAAAATGGTTGTGTTCTGTTTGTTCATTCATTCATTTAACCTTTATTTAAACAGATAAGTCACTTTGAGCCTCGAAGACTCATTTACAAGTGACATCTGTTGGACAGACAAGAAAAGTGGTGAAAAATGTCACACAGGGTTTGGAGACAAAAGTTGGTCCAGCTCCCAGTTGAAACAGATAATGGTTCATTTCAGTGACCTGCGAAAACACAATTTAAAATTTCCTGATTCATACTCAATGCTCTGGACGGTTTCTTTTGTTGAAACGTTTTTGTCTTTCATCCAAAATACTTCATTAGTCTTTTAGGTGCTCAGATGGTTTCTGGAGGCCGCCCTCTCCCCCGCCGACTGGTTTGAGGCAGTCGTGGCCAAACGTGTTAAAATGTATGGAAGCCCATTTCTGCCAGTCTAAAAAAAATAGCCATTTCCGCTAGCCTGGTTAAAACCAGACCCTTGTCCTTCACTTTGCTTCAAGGGAAATGAGAATTGAGCGGAGCTGCGTAGGAAGGCGAGGGCCAGGCTACATTTCCGCCAGTCTATTAAAAAAAATCGCTGAAATTATCTCAAATTTTTGAGATACAGTACTAAGTCAAAATAGTATCTCAAAATTTTGAGATACCTCAAAATTTTGAGATTTTAAGTCAAAATTTTGAGATAGTATCTCAGATACTAAGTTAAAATTTTAAGATACTATCTCAACATTTTGAGATACTTTCTCAAAATTTTGAGATAGTTTCTCAGATACTAAGTCAAAATTTTAAGATAATATCTCAACATTTTGAGATACTATCTCAACATTTTGAGATACTTTCTCAAAATTTTGAGATAGTATCTCAGATACTAAGTCAAAATTTTAAGATACTATCTCAACATTTTGAGATACTTTCTCAAAATTTTGAGATAGTATCTCAGATACTGTCAAAATTTTAAGATACTATCTCAACATTTTGAGATACTATCTCAACATTTTGAGATACTTTCTCAAAATTTTGAGAAAGTATCTCAAAATGTTGAGATAGTGTACATCAGGACGTTTAGAGACTGTGGAGGTTGAACCCCCTTTCGAATTGGTTCAGTCCACCTGTACTGGTTTGACTTTACCGTCAGTTGCGCCTGCCGCCTGCAAGCATGCTGCTAAACACAGCTGTTTAGAACTGTAAGAAATGTGGTTTTGTTAATTTAAGTTATAAATCTGTAATATAAGGTAGCATATAAGCTAGTATAAAGTTATCAATTTGGCATACTGACGACGGTAGCTAAACTTGAAAATTGCTAAGATGCATTCATATATTTTAAGCTAATGTTTTCTGTTTCTTTACTTTGACTTAGTATCTCAAAATTTTGAAATAGTATCTCAAAATTTTGACTTAGTATCTCAAAATTTTGAGATAATGATAATTGCTCTGTATGAAAAGAATTGTGTGCAAAAAAATCGTAGAAAAAGAAATATTGTCGACCAACCTTGGATGACTAAAGGGTTGAGAAATGCTTGTAAAAAAAATTACTTGTATTCATGTTTCTTAAAAACGAGAACACAACAAGCTGAAGAAAAATATAAAAAATATAAAAATAAATTGGTAATGATTATAAGAAAATGCAAGAAAGAATACTATAGTGATTTATTAAACAAGAGTAATGGTGACACTAAAACAACATGGCGAGTTATAAATGATGTTCTAAAAAGTCATAAAGCGAAAACGAACATTGCAAAATATTTTGTGAAAGATGACAAAGAAATACATGATGAGAATGATATCGTAAATGAATTTAATCAATATTTTGTAAATATTGGATCAAGCCTTGCAGCTAAAATACCAAAAGTAGATAATAAGGTGTGTCATTCAATTAAAAGCTGCACAAACAGTATTTTTCTTAATGGAACTAACAAAGAGGAAATTATGAAAATGGTAAAAAATCTCTCAGACAAGAGATCAAAAGACTGGGTGGACATGGATATGATGTTCGTAAAAGAAATAATGAGTTATGTTATTGAACCGTTTACATATATATGCAATTTATCTTTTTCAACAGGAATATTTCCAGATAACATGAAAGTAGCAAAGGTAATTCCTCTTTTTAAAAATGGTGATAAATGTGTATTCAATAATTATAGGCCAATATCCTTATTACCACAGTTCTCAAAAATTCTAGAAAAACTATTTGTGACCAGATTGGATCAATTTATTGATAAACAAAACATTTTAAGTAGCAGTCAATATGGGTTTAGAGAAAAAAACTCTACATCAATGGCTCTCATGGATTTAATGGAACAAATAACTAATGCTGTCGATCATAAACAGTACTGTGTTAGTGTTTTTGTTGATCTAAAAAAAGCATTTGATACCATTGACCACACCATTCTCCTTGAAAAACTAAATAAATATGGTATTAGAGGACCAGCATTACAGTGGGTATCTAGCTATTTGAAAGATAGGAAACAGTTTGTGCAAATAAATGATGTTAGATCTGACCTCCGTGATATCACTTGTGGAGTTCCTCAGGGCTCTGTGCTTGGACCAAAGTTATTTATTTTATATGTGAATGACTTGGTAAATGTGTCAGGACTTCTTAAATGTGTTCTTTTTGCCGATGACACCACATTTTTCTGTTCGGGTAAAGACATAAAACAGATTTTGGATATGATGAAAACAGAATTTATAAAAATACAAACTTGGTTTAAATTAAACAAATTATCTTTGAATTTAGATAAAACTAATTACATGATATTCAGTAACAAAAAGAGAATTGTTGACGATCCATTTGAAATTGAAGATGTTGTGATCTGTAAAGTGAGTGAAGTGAAGTTTCTGGGTGTTATCATTGATGACAAACTGACATGGAAACATCATGTAAATTCCATTAAAACAAAAATAGCTAGATCAATTGCAGTACTGTATAAAGTCAGGGATTTTTTAATTGATAAAGCTCTGTATATGTTGTATAACACAATCATTGTTCCACATTTAATCTATTGTATTGAGGTTTGGGGAAAAGCGTGCAAAACAATTACAAAGCCTGTTTTTATTTTACAAAAGAGAGCTGTAAGAGTAATCACCAGAAAACATTTCAGTCACCCATCAAACACCTTGTTTCTTCAGCTAAATTTATTGAAATTCCAGGAATTGGTAGAATATAGTATTTTATCAGTTATGTATAGGGCTCATAATAACACATTACCTTTAAATATCCAAAGAAATTTTATAAAAAGACAAAGTTATTACAATCTCAAAGGGACAGAGATATTCATCAAACCACAATTCAGAACCAGCTTAAAGGGACGGTCTACCTCAATTCAGGGAGTTTGATTGTGGAATGCTCTGGAGAGTGATGTTAAAAATGCAAAATCAATGTATACATTTAAGAAAAAGGTCAAAAAGGACTTGCTCAAAAACTATATATGATGTAGCTTAGTGTGTTTGTGTATTACAGTTAGAAAAATTAAGTAGAGTTATTCATTTTGTGATGTAGTTTGTGTATTACAGTTAGAAAAATTAAGTAGAATTATTCATTTTGTGATGTAGTTTGTGTATTACAGTTAGAAAAATTAAGTAGAATTATTCATTTTGTGATGTAGTTTGTGTATTACAGTTAGTAAAATTAAGTAGAATTATTCATTTTGTGATGTAGTTTGAAGGTTATCATTGGTTGAACAAACTGTGAAATAAGGGGCAGATATAATAAGATTTCATCTTCTTTCTGCTCCCTTCATTTTATCCTATTGTATTCTTGTATCTGATGAAACTGTCTTGTATTGTTCTTTTAAAATGAATGAATAAACATCAAATCAAATCAAATGAGATAGTATCTCAAAATTTTAACTTAGTATCTCAAAATTTTGAGATAGTATCTCAAAATTTTGAAATAGTATCTCAAAATTTTGAGATAAAATTTTGACTTAGTATCTCAAAATTTTGACTTAGTATCTCAAAATTTTGAAATAGTATCTCAAAATTTTGAGATAATGAGATAGTATCTCAAAATTTTGAGATAATTTCAGCGATTTAAAAAAAAAATAGACTGGCGGAGATGGACTTCCATATGAAGGTGATATTTATAAGATGGAGTTTGTTGTGGCTCCTCAGACTGATGAGGTCTTTTGCTTGAAAGATGAAATGTATCAACAAGAAGAAACCGTCCAGAAGACCTGACTTGGATTTTTTCTTAAATAACTACACAAACCGGATTTGAAAAATGTACATATCACAAACTTTATAAATAAACTCGTTATAAATTGTTTCTTCAAGTTTGTGTTATTCATAGGAATCTGCTTGTTTTAAAAGTATAACAATTAATTCAGCAAACAGCGGTACCATAATCATCAGTCTACATTTTCCGCACATGTTAAGCCTCTTCATCTCTCTGCAGCCCTCCGTCCTACAGGACCAATTCTCCCAAGGAGATGAAAGTGTTGGATATGGCAGAGAACTTCCAGCGTCAGTATTTGCACCTGTACCCCGACAGGAAGCCGCTGCTGCTCTGGGCTCTGAACGAATGTGGCGTCAGGGTAACAATCACCTCCTCCTCTTCAACCATTTAAACACAGTCTGCCTCCGTGTCTGATTTCTGTGCTTTCTGTCATTCAGAAGTTTGTGTCGACGACTCTCCGGCCCTATAGACCGAAACAGTGCGACCTTCTGACCTGGCAGAGCTGCGCCTCGTTTGTGTCCGACTTCCTGACGCTGCAGCCTTTGGATCCACCTACAGAGCTGGTCAGAGAAAATGATCTTAGCAAGGGAGACACGATGATCCATAAATGTGTTAAGATATCAACAAAGATGCAGATGAGGGCAGATGTTTTCTGGTTGGAGCTAAAATTAGAACTGGAGCGGAGAGAGGAACGTTCAGGCTCATTCAAGCAGGAACATAAATTCAGAGATAGATGGATGGATGGATGTTAGATGGATGGATAGTTGGATGGATGTTAGATGGATGGATGTTAGATGGATGGATGGTTGGATGGATGTTAGATGGATGGATGGGTGGATGGATCGATGAGTGGATGGATTGGTGGATGGATGTATGTTAGATGGATGGTTGGATGGATGAATGGATTTGTGGATGGATAGGTGGAGGGTGGATGGATAGATGGGTGGATGGATGGATAGTTGGATGGATGTTAGATGGATGGATGTTAGATGGATGGATGTTAGATGGATGGATGTTAGATGGATGTTAGATGGATGGATGTTAGATGATGGATGGTTGGATGGATGTTAGATGGATGGATGGATGGATGGATGTTAGATGGATGGATGGGTGGATGGATCGATGAGTGGATGGATTGGTGGATGGATGTATGTTAGATGGATGGTTGGATGGATGAATGGATTTGTGGATGGATAGGTGGAGGGTGGATGGATAGATGGGTGGATGGATGGATAATTGGATGGATGTTAGATGGATGGATGTTAGATGGATGGATGTTAGATGGATGGATGTTAGATGGATGGATGTTAGATGGATGGATGGTTGGATGGATGTTAGATGGATGGATGGGTGGATGGATCGATGAGTGGATGGATTGGTGGATGGATGGATGTTAGATGGATGGTTGGATGGATGAATGGATTTGTGGATGGATAGGTGGAGGGTGGATGGATGGATGGGTGGATGGATGGATAGTTGGATGGATGTTAGATGGATGGATGTTAGATGGATGGATGTTAGATGGATGGATGTTAGATGGCTGGATAGTTGGATGGATGTTAGATGGATGATGTTAGATGGATGGATGTTAGATGGATGGATGTTAGATGGATGGATAGTTGGATGGATGTTAGATGGATGGATGTTAGATGGATGGATGGTTGGATGGATGTTAGATGGATGGATGGTTGGATGGATGTTAGATGGATGGATGGTTGGATGGATGTTAGATGGATGGGTGGATGGATCGATGAGTGGATGGATTGGTGGATGGATGTATGTTAGATGGATGGTTGGATGGATGAATGGATTTGTGGATGGATAGGTGGAGGGTGGGTGGATGGATGGATGGGTGGATGGATGGATGAATGGGTGGATGGATGGATGAATGGGTGGATGGATGTTAGATGGATGGATGAATAGATAGTTCAAACAGATGTCATTTGTAAATGAGTTGTCAAGGCTCAATGTGACTTATCAGTTTAAATAAAGGTTGAATGAATCTACACCCAGCTTTATCAAGATGAACAATGTGCTCCTCCTCAGTGTGTTCTCCTCCTCCTCCTCCTCCTCAGTGTATTCTCCTCCTCCTCAGTAACCGTGTTTCCATCCATTTTCATTTCGAATTTTGAGCTAATTTTTGAAATCTCGCAAATATGTAAATAAAAATTAATGCGGATCAGAAGTGTTTCCATCAACTGGCTTGAAGCTAATCTACCAAGCCACGCACAGCGTCATTACGTCAGCGTCATTACGTCAACGTCATTACGTCAGCGTCATTACGTCAGCGTCATTACGTCAGCGTCATTACGTCAGCGTCATTACGTCAGCGTCATTACGTCAGCGTCATTACGTCAGCGTCATTACGTCAGCGTCATTACGTCAGCGTCATTACGTCAGCGTCATTACGTCAGCGTCATTACGTCAGCGTCATTACATCAGCGTCATTACGTCAGCGTCATTACGTCAGCGTCATTACGTCAGCGTCATTACGTCAGCGTCATTACGTCAGCGTCATTACGTCAGCGTCATTACGTCAGCGTCATTACGTCAGCGTCATTACATCAGCGTCATTACGTCAGCGTCATTACGTCAGCGTCATTACGTCAGCGTCATTACGTCAGCGTCATTACGTCAGCGTCATTACGTCAGCGTCATTACGTCAGCGTCATTACGTCAGCGTCATTACGTCAGCGTCATTACGTCAGCGTCATTACGTCAGCGTCATTACGTCAGCGTCATTACGTCAGCGTCATTACGTCAGCGTCATTACGTCAGCGTCATTACGTCAGCGTCATTACGTCAGCGTCATTACGTCAGCGTCATTACGTCAGCGTCATTACGTCAGCGTCATTACGTCAGCGTCATTACGTCAGCGTCATTACGTCAGCGTCATTACGTCAGCGTCATTACGTCAGACGTCAGCACTGCGCATGTCTACAGTAAACAGGAAGTAGAGGTTAAAAACAGGACCCGACCACACATCTCGTCAAAATGGAGAGAATATTTCAGGTACGTGTTGCTATCAGGCAAGTTGTATTTATTCTGTCATGCCAACTAGTTTTAGCAATGTTACATGTTGTCCGGAGCGGAAACACCTGATCAGTCACGTGACGTGAATGATCGCTACGGCAGAACTGAGTCGGCAAATCTGTTTCCATCTGTCGTTTTGCGCATCTGCTCATTTTCGAAGATCCCAAAAACCACCTCAAGCGAGCGTATAAACTTTTTGGCGAATTTGAGGAAGTAACTTCGACTTTTGCCATTTCCATTAAGCTTTTCTGCTGCGATATTTCAAAATGCGCATCTAGAAACCTTGATGGAAACACGGCTACTGTGTTCTCCTCCTCAGTGTGTTCTCCTCCTCCTCAGTGTGTTCTCCTCCTCAGTGTGTTCTCCTCCTCAGTGTGTTCTCCTCCTCAGTGTGTTCTCTTCCTCAGTGTGTTCTCTTCCTCCTCCTCAGTGTGTTCTCCTCCTCAGTGTGTTCTCCTCCTCAGTGTGTTCTCCTCCTCAGTGTGTTCTCTTCCTCCTCCTCAGTGTGTTCTCCTCCTCAGTGTGTTCTCCTCCTCAATGTGTTCTCTTCCTCCTCCTCAGTGTGTTCTC
This sequence comes from Garcialebias charrua, assembly GCA_038048925.1. Lineage (NCBI taxonomy): Eukaryota > Metazoa > Chordata > Actinopteri > Cyprinodontiformes > Rivulidae > Garcialebias > Garcialebias charrua. The sequence continues at coordinate 19,801 of JBBPBX010013552.1, forward strand.
CTCCTCAGTGTGTTCTCCTCCTCAGTGTGTTCTCCTCCTCAGTGTGTTCTCCTCCTCAGTGTGTTCTCTCCTCCTCAGTGTGTTCTCTCCTCCTCCTCAGTGTGTTCTCCTCCTCAATGTGTTCTCCTCCTCAGTGTGTTCTCCTCCTCAGTGTGTTCTCCTCCTCAATGTGTTCTCCTCCTCAGTGTGTTCTCCTCCTCAGTGTGTTCTCTTCCTCCTCCTCAGTGTGTTCTCCTCCTCAGTGTGTTCTCCTCCTCAGTGTGTTCTCCTCCTCAGTGTGTTCTCCTCCTCAGTGTGTTCTCCTCCTCAGTGTGTTCTCCTCCTCAGTGTGTTCTCCTCCTCAGTGTGTTCTCCTCCTCAGTGTGTTCTCCTCCTCAGTGTGTTCTCCTCCTCAGTGTGTTCTCCTCCTCAGTGTGTTCTCCTCCTCAGTGTGTTCTCCTCCTCAGTGTGTTCTCCTCCTCAGTGTGTTCTCCTCCTCAGTGTGTTCTCCTCCTCAGTGTGTTCTCCTCCTCAATGTGTTCTCCTCCTCAGTGTGTTCTCCTCCTCAGTGTGTTCTCCTCCTCAGTGTGTTCTCCTCCTCAGTGTGTTCTCCTCCTCAGTGTGTTCTCCTCCTCAGTGTGTTCTCCTCCTCAGTGTGTTCTCCTCCTCAGTGTGTTCTCTTCCTCCTCCTCAGTGTGTTCTCTCCTCCTCCTCAGTGTGTTCTTCTCCTCCTCAGTGTGTTCTCCTCCTCAATGTGTTCTCCTCCTCAGTGTGTTCTCCTCCTCAGTGTGTTCTCTTCCTCCTCCTCAGTGTGTTCTCTCCTCCTCCTCAGTGTGTTCTCTCTCCTCCTCAGTGTGTTCTCCTCCTCAGTGTGTTCTCTTCCTCCTCCTCAGTGTGTTCTCCTCCTCAGTGTGTTCTCCTCCTCAGTGTGTTCTCCTCCTCAGTGTGTTCTCTCTCCTCCTCAGTGTGTTCTCCTCCTCAGTGTGTTCTCCTCCTCAGTGTGTTCTCCTCCTCAATGTGTTCTCTTCCTCCTCCTCAGTGTGTTCTCCTCCTCAGTGTGTTCTCCTCCTCAGTGTGTTCTCCTCATCAGTGTGTTCTCCTCCTCAGTGTGTTCTCCTCCTCAGTGTGTTCTCCTCCTCAGTGTGTTCTCCTCCTCAATGTGTTCTCCTCCTCAGTGTGTTCTCCTCCTCAATGTGTTCTCCTCCTCAATGTGTTCTCCTCCTCAGTGTGTTCTCCTCCTCAATGTGTTCTCCTCCTCAGTGTGTTCTCCTCCTCAGTGTGTTCTCCTCCTCAATGTGTTCTCCTCCTCAATGTGTTCTCCTCCTCAATGTGTTCTCCTCCTCAGTGTGTTCTCCTCCTCAGTGTGTTCTCCTCCTCAGTGTGTTCTCCTCCTCAGTGTGTTCTCTCCTCCTCAGTGTGTTCTCTCTTCCTCAGTGTGTTCTCCTCCTCAGTGTGTTCTCTTCCTCCTCAGTGTGTTCTCCTCCTCAGTGTGTTCTCCTCCTCAGTGTGTTCTCCTCCTCAGTGTGTTCTCCTCCTCAGTGTGTTCTCCTCCTCAGTGTGTTCTCTCCTCCTCAGTGTGTTCTCCTCCTCAGTGTGTTCTCTCCTCCTCAGTGTGTTCTCCTCCTCAGTGTGTTCTCCTCCTCAGTGTGTTCTCCTCCTCAGTGTGTTCTCCTCCTCAGTGTGTTCTCCTCCTCAGTGTGTTCTCCTCCTCAGTGTGTTCTCCTCCTCAGTGTGTTCTCCTCCTCAGTGTGTTCTCCTCCTCAGTGTGTTCTCCTCCTCAGTGTGTTCTCCTCCTCAGTGTGTTCTCCTCCTCAGTGTGTTCTCCTCCTCAGTGTGTTCTCCTCCTCAGTGTGTTCTCCTCCTCAGTGTGTTCTCCTCCTCAGTGTGTTCTCCTCCTCAGTGTGTTCTCCTCCTCAGTGTGTTCTCCTCCTCAGTGTGTTCTCCTCCTCAGTGTGTTCTCCTCCTCAGTGTGTTCTCCTCCTCAGTGTGTTCTCCTCCTCAGTGTGTTCTCCTCCTCAGTGTGTTCTCCTCCTCAGTGTGTTCTCCTCCTCAGTGTGTTCTCCTCCTCAGTGTGTTCTCCTCCTCAGTGTGTTCTCCTCCTCAGTGTGTTCTCCTCCTCAGTGTGTTCTCCTCTTCAGTGTGTTCTCCTCCTCAGTGTGTTCTCCTCCTCAGTGTGTTCTCCTCCTCAGTGTGTTCTCCTCTTCAGTGTGTTCTCCTCCTCAGTGTGTTCTCCTCCTCAGTGTGTTCTCCTCCTCAGTGTGTTCTCCTCCTCAGTGTGTTCTCCTCCTCAGTGTGTTCTTCTCCTCCTCAGTGTGTTCTCCTCCTCAGTGTGTTCTCCTCCTCAGTGTGTTCTCCTCCTCAGTGTGTTCTCCTCCTCAGTGTGTTCTCCTCCTCAGTGTGTTCTCCTCCTCAGTGTGTTCTCCTCCTCAGTGTGTTCTCCTCTTCAGTGTGTTCTCCTCCTCAGTGTGTTCTCCTCCTCAGTGTGTTCTCCTCCTCAGTGTGTTCTCCTCTTCAGTGTGTTCTCCTCATCAGTGTGTTCTCCTCCTCAGTGTGTTCTCCTCCTCAGTGTGTTCTCCTCCTCAATGTGTTCTCCTCCTCAGTGTGTTCTCCTCCTCAGTGTGTTCTCTTCCTCAGTGTGTTCTCTTCCTCAGTGTGTTCTCCTCTTCCTCATTGTGTTCTCCTCAGTGTGTTCTCCTCCTCAGTGTGTTCTCCTCCTCAGTGTGTTCTCCTCCTCCTCAGTGTGTTCTCCTCCTCCTCAGTGTGTTCTCCTCCTCAGTGTGTTCTCCTTCCTCAGTGTGTTCTCCTCCTCAGTGTGTTCTCCTCCTCAGTGTGTTCTCCTCCTCAGTGTGTTCTCCTCCTCAGTGTGTTCTCCTCCTCAGTGTGTTCTCCTCCTCATGTGTTCTCCTCCTCAGTGTGTTCTCCTCCTCAGTGTGTTCTCCTCCTCAGTGTGTTCTCCTCTCCTCAGTGTGTTCTCCTCAGTGTGTTCTCCTCCTCCTCCTCA
>JBBPBX010013552.1:25804-40271 GCA_038048925.1 Garcialebias charrua
TCCTCAGTGTGTTCTCCTCCTCAGTGTGTTCTCTCCTCAGTGTGTTCTCCTCCTCAGTGTGTTCTCCTCCTCAGTGTGTTCTCCTCCTCAGTGTGTTCTCCTCCTCAGTGTGTTCTCCTCCTCAGTGTGTTCTCCTCCTCAGTGTGTTCTCCTCCTCAGTGTGTTCTCCTCCTCAGTGTGTTCTCCTCCTCAGTGTGTTCTCCTCCTCAGTGTGTTCTCCTCCTCAGTGTGTTCTCCTCCTCAGTGTGTTCTCCTCCTCAGTGTGTTCTCCTCCTCAGTGTGTTCTCCTCCTCAGTGTGTTCTCCTCCTCAGTGTGTTCTCCTCCTCAGTGTGTTCTCCTCCTCAGTGTGTTCTCCTCCTCAATGTGTTCTCCTCCTCAGTGTGTTCTCCTCCTCAATGTGTTCTCCTCCTCAGTGTGTTCTCCTCCTCAGTGTGTTCTCCTCCTCAGTGTGTTCTCCTCCTCAGTGTGTTCTCCTCCTCAGTGTGTTCTCCTCCTCAGTGTGTTCTCCTCCTCAATGTGTTCTCCTCCTCAGTGTGTTCTCCTCCTCAGTGTGTTCTCCTCCTCAGTGTGTTCTCCTCCTCAGTGTGTTCTCCTCCTCAATGTGTTCTCCTCCTCAGTGTGTTCTCCTCCTCAGTGTGTTCTCCTCCTCAGTGTGTTCTCCTCCTCAGTGTGTTCTCCTCCTCAGTGTGTTCTCCTCCTCAGTGTGTTCTCCTCCTCAGTGTGTTCTCCTCCTCCTCAGTGTGTTCTCCTCCTCAGTGTGTTCTCCTCCTCAGTGTGTTCTCCTCCTCAGTGTGTTCTCCTCCTCAGTGTGTTCTCCTCCTCAGTGTGTTCTCCTCCTCCTCAGTGTGTTCTCCTCCTCAGTGTGTTCTCCTCCTCAGTGTGTTCTCCTCCTCAGTGTGTTCTCCTCCTCAGTGTGTTCTCCTCCTCAGTGTGTTCTCCTCCTCCTCAGTGTGTTCTCTTCCTCCTCCTCAGTGTGTTCTCTCCTCCTCAGTGTGTTCTCCTCCTCAGTGTGTTCTCCTCCTCAGTGTGTTCTCCTCCTCAGTGTGTTCTCCTCCTCAGTGTGTTCTCCTCCTCAGTGTGTTCTCCTCCTCAGTGTGTTCTCCTCCTCAGTGTGTTCTCCTCCTCAGTGTGTTCTCCTCCTCAGTGTGTTCTCCTCCTCTCAGTGTGTTCTCCTCCTCAGTGTGTTCTCCTCCTCAGTGTGTTCTCCTCCTCAGTGTGTTCTCCTCCTCAGTGTGTTCTCCTCCTCAGTGTGTTCTCCTCCTCAGTGTGTTCTCCTCCTCAGTGTGTTCTCCTCCTCAGTGTGTTCTCCTCCTCAGTGTGTTCTCCTCCTCAGTGTGTTCTCCTCCTCAGTGTGTTCTCCTCTCAGTGTGTTCTCCTCCTCCTCCTCAGTGTGTTCTCCTCCTCAGTGTGTTCTCCTCCTCAGTGTGTTCTCCTCCTCAGTGTGTTCTCCTCCTCCTCAGTGTGTTCTCCTCCTCAGTGTGTTCTCCTCCTCAGTGTGTTCTCCTCCTCAGTGTGTTCTCCTCCTCAGTGTGTTCTCCTCCTCCTCAGTGTGTTCTCCTCCTCAGTGTGTTCTCCTCCTCAGTGTGTTCTCCTCCTCAGTGTGTTCTCCTCCTCAGTGTGTTCTCCTCCTCAGTGTGTTCTCCTCCTCAGTGTGTTCTCCTCCTCAGTGTGTTCTCCTCCTCAGTGTGTTCTCCTCTTCAGTGTGTTCTCCTCATCAGTGTGTTCTCCTCCTCAGTGTGTTCTCCTCCTCAGTGTGTTCTCCTCCTCAGTGTGTTCTCCTCCTCAGTGTGTTCTCCTCCTCAGTGTGTTCTCCTCCTCAGTGTGTTCTCCTCCTCAGTGTGTTCTCCTCCTCAGTGTGTTCTCCTCCTCAATGTGTTCTCCTCCTCAGTGTGTTCTCCTCCTCAATGTGTTCTCCTCCTCAGTGTGTTCTCCTCCTCAGTGTGTTCTCCTCCTCAATGTGTTCTCCTCCTCAGTGTGTTCTCCTCCTCAGTGTGTTCTCCTCCTCAGTGTGTTCTCCTCCTCAGTGTGTTCTCCTCCTCAATGTGTTCTCCTCCTCAGTGTGTTCTCCTCCTCAATGTGTTCTCCTCCTCAGTGTGTTCTCCTCCTCAGTGTGTTCTCCTCCTCAATGTGTTCTCCTCCTCAGTGTGTTCTCCTCCTCAATGTGTTCTCCTCCTCAATGTGTTCTCCTCCTCAGTGTGTTCTCCTCCTCAGTGTGTTCTCCTCCTCAGTGTGTTCTCCTCCTCAGTGTGTTCTCTTCCTCTCCTCAGTGTGTTCTCCTCCTCAGTGTGTTCTCCTCCTCAGTGTGTTCTCCTCCTCAGTGTGTTCTCCTCCTCAGTGTGTTCTCCTCCTCAGTGTGTTCTCCTCCTCAGTGTGTTCTCCTCCTCAGTGTGTTCTCCTCCTCAGTGTGTTCTCCTCCTCCTCCTCAGTGTGTTCTCCTCCTCAGTGTGTTCTCCTCCTCAGTGTGTTCTCCTCATCAGTGTGTTCTCCTCCTCAGTGTGTTCTCCTCCTCAGTGTGTTCTCCTCCTCAGTGTGTTCTCCTCCTCAGTGTGTTCTCCTCCTCAGTGTGTTCTCCTCCTCAGTGTGTTCTCCTCCTCAGTGTGTTCTCCTCCTCAGTGTGTTCTCCTCCTCAGTGTGTTCTCCTCCTCAGTGTGTTCTCCTCCTCAGTGTGTTCTCCTCATCAGTGTGTTCTCCTCCTCAGTGTGTTCTCCTCCTCAGTGTGTTCTCCTCCTCAGTGTGTTCTCCTCCTCAGTGTGTTCTCCTCCTCAGTGTGTTCTCCTCCTCAGTGTGTTCTCCTCCTCAGTGTGTTCTCCTCCTCAATGTGTTCTCCTCCTCAATGTGTTCTCCTCCTCAATGTGTTCTCCTCCTCAATGTGTTCTCCTCCTCAGTGTGTTCTCCTCCTCAGTGTGTTCTCCTCCTCAGTGTGTTCTCCTCCTCAGTGTGTTCTCCTCCTCAGTGTGTTCTCCTCCTCAGTGTGTTCTCCTCATGTGTTCTCCTCCTCAGTGTGTTCTCCTCCTCAGTGTGTTCTCCTCCTCAGTGTGTTCTCCTCCTCAGTGTGTTCTCCTCCTCAATGTGTTCTCCTCCTCAGTGTGTTCTCCTCCTCAAGTGTGTTCTCCTCCTCAGTGTGTTCTCCTCCTCAATGTGTTCTCCTCCTCAATGTGTTCTCCTCCTCAGTGTGTTCTCCTCCTCCTCCTCAGTGTGTTCTCCTCCTCAGTGTGTTCTCCTCCTCAATGTGTTCTCCTCCTCAATGTGTTCTCCTCCTCAATGTGTTCTCCTCCTCCTCAGTGTGTTCTCCTCCTGTTTCAGCCCAGCCAGCTGTTCTCCCCCACCTCCGTGCTCCTCAGTCGGAAGGCGAACAGCTTTGAGTTCTCCTCTCTGCTGTGCAGCCTGCTGATTGGCCTCGACTACGACGCGTACTGTGTCAGCGGCTACGCCGTCAGAGACATGTGTCTTCAGGACCAGAGCCTGGACACTTGTCCCCCGCTGGACACCTACGTGCTTGCAGGAATCGCTCACCTCCGCCTCAGCTCAGAGTTTGAAGCCCGGCAGCAGAGAGCTCAGAGCTCCGAGCAAACGGACGACAAGTACACGGTGCGGAGACCCAGAGAGCTGAGGAGTCGCTTCTTACTCCAGCACGAGGAGCAGAAGGCTGCGGAGGCTCACAGGAACAAGCAGCAGGAGGTGAGAGGCTTAAAACTACAGGTAGCCCACGACTTACGAGCGCTCTTACATACGAGGTTCTGGACTTACGAGCTGGCGAACGAGCAGTAAATTTGTAACGAACATACGAAAAAAACTGCACTTTCATGTGTTTTTAGATGAAAGTGTGTTAGCTAACCGTTTGGAAACACGTTTCTGAGCATGTTCATGAAGTAGTATGAATGTTTGTGATGAAAAACGAGTGTTTGTAGTAGCGCTAGCATAAATTTTCCGACTTACGACCGAAAATCCAGACTTACGAGAACACGTGTTTCGTGTTCCGACGTACGAGATTTTCGTCTTACGAGACAGTCGTAGGAACGGAACTCGCTCGTAAGTCGGGGACCCCCTGTATCATCAAATTAACAAAACGCCCCAACGGGTTGGAGGAACAACAAAAACAATGGAGTCGTGTTGAAAAATCCAAATAGATATTTTGCTAACAGACACACCTGTTAACCTTTACTGAGAGAAGGTGTTTTAAAAACCCTGAAAGAGTTCTCAGACCTTTCTACTTGAAGAACGTTTGAAGCTTTGACCCCCTGAAGACCAAATGTTGCTCGTCTGGTTCACAACTCATTTTAAGTTTTCACTCCATAACAAGTTGTGTAGACGAGTCATTTTAAAATCTAGCTGTAAACAAAAACAACTAAATAAATCCATCCATCCATCATCGTCCTCTTGTTCTGGACTCAGGTCTCGGGGGCAGCATCTTGATCAGGGAGCTCCAGACATCTCTCTCCACAGCCTCTTCCAGCTCTTCTGGGAGGACTCCAAGGTGTTCCCCGGCCAACCAAGAGACGTAGTCTCTCTAATGTGTCCTGGGTCTTCCCCGGAGTCTCCTCCCAGTTGGACATACCAGAAGCACCTCCCTAGGGAGGCGCCCAGGGAGCATCCTTACCAGATGAACCACCTCAACTGACTCTTCTCGGTGTGAAGGCATAAAAGTTCTACTCTGAGTCTCTCCTGATAACTGAACTTCTCACCCTGTCTCTAAGGGAGAGTCCAGCTACCCTGCAGAGGAAACTCATTTCAACCTCCTGTGTCCACGATCTCATTCTTTCAGTCACTATCCAGAGTTCATGACCAGAGGTGAGGGGAGGAACGTAGACCTATAAACAGAGAGCTTTTGTCTTACAGCTCAGCTCTCTCTTCACAACAACGGACCGGTACAGAGTCCACAATAATGCAGATGTTGCACAAATCCATCCCTCAATCTCACGCTCCATTCTTCCCTCACTTGTGAACAAAACCTCGAGACACTTGAACTCCTCCACTTGAGCCAGAACCTCACCCTCGACCTGAAGAGAGCAATGTACCCTTTTCCAGTTGAGGGCCATGGTCTCAGATTTGGAGGTGCTGATTCTCATCCCATCTGTGAACTGCTCCAGTGAGAGCTGAAGATCACGGCGCAATGACGCTAACAGGACCACATCGTCTGCAAAGAGCAGAGATGAATCCTGAGGCACCGAACTGGACTCCCTTCACCTGCTGGCTGCACCGAGAAATTCTGTCCATAAAAGTTATGAACAGAATAAGTGATAACAGGCAGCACTGGAGGAGTCCAACTCCCACCCTGAAGAGGTCTAACTTACTACCAGCAATGAGAACCAAACTCTCGCACCACTTGTAAAGGGACTGAACAGCCCGTAGCAACAGACCTCCAATCCCATACTTACAATTATACCACACATAATTAGGTTGAAAGTAGCAGAAATGTTGACAAAAACCCCAATCCCATATCCCCAATCCCATATCCCATATCCCCAATCCCATATCCCCAATCCTATATCCCCAATCCCTAATCCCATATCCCCAATCCCATACTCACAGAGCACCCCCCATAGTGTACCCTAAGGAACACGGTCAAATGTCTTCTCTAAGTCCAGAAAACACATATAGACTGGATGGGAAAATTCCCATGACCCCTCAAGGACCCTAGTGAGGGTAAAGAGCTGATCCAGTGTTCCATGGCCAGGACGAAACCCACATTGTTCCTCCTGGATCTGAAGTTGTACCAACGACTGGACTCTCTTCTCCAGTACCCCTGAATAGACCTTACAGGGAGACTAAGAAGAGTGATGCCCCTGTAATTGGAGCACACCCTCCGGTCCCCCTTTTTGAAGAGGGGAACCACCACACTAGTCTTCCAGTCCAGAGGCACTGCTCCTGATGTCCATGTGGCATTGCAAAGGTGTGTCAACCAAGACAGCCCCACAACATCCAGAGCCTTAAGGAAATCAGGGTGAATCTCATCCACTCCCGGAGCCCTGCCGCCTCGGAGCTCTTTAACTACCTTGGCGACATCAACCACAGTTATGGATGGATCAACCCCAAAGTCCCCCGACTCAGCTTCCTCCATGGAAGACGTGCTGGTGGGATTGAGAAAGTCCAAGAAGTATTCCTTCCACCTCCTGACGGCATCGCTGGTTGAGGTCAACAGCATCCCACCTTCACTGAACACAGTGTTAGTAAGGAGCTGCTTCTCCTCCTCAGCCATCTGATGGTTGGCCAGAATCTCCTCGGAGCCGACCGAGAGTCTCTATCCATGGTCTCACCAAACTCCTCCCACAGCCGAGCTTTTGCCTCAGCAACAGCCCAGGCTGCAGACCGCTTGACCCCTCCGGCACTTCTCAGCTGCCTCCAGAGTCCCACTGGCCAACAAGGCTCAATAGGACTTCTTCTTCAGCTTGACAGCCTCCCTAACCCAGGGTGTCCACCATCGAGTTCCCGGATGGCCACTGCGAGAAGCACCAACAACCTTGCGTCTGCAGCTCAAAGCAGCTACCTCAACAATTTTGAGGTGTGGAATATGGCCCACTCGGACTCAATGTCCCCCACCTCAGTTGGGATGCAGTTGTAGGGATACAGCACTCTCATGTCCGTATGGGATGTGGGCCTCTCCACATCTCTCTGAACTCTCAGTGTTACACCTTCTTGAAGCTCTCAAGGAAACAAGTGACACTATTATTGTTACAAGTATTTTGAATTAATGGACACTAATTAATCAGATTGAACTTTCTCTTTAATGTGTGTTAATTCAGAATTGATCTACAGTATATTTTGTCATTTAATGATGATCTGTTACTTGCATGAGTTTGGCCCTTCTGCTGGTTTATTTCTGCAGAGCAAGCAGGTTTTAATATTATGGCACAGTTCAGGGTAAACTTTTAACTTGCAACTTCCTTCTCTGTTTTGTCTGTGAAAGTTAGCCATAATATTCTCTGTGCTCACAGGCCAGGCCATCTGGCCGATTCTGTAAACAGTTTTCCTGTTGTCCGTCAAGAGACATTTCTGCCTATGGGATGAAAACTCCATCCGTTGTTTTGTTAAACCAGCCAATAGTTATTGAGGAGGTGGGGGAGACCCCGCCTCCCATATAAAGATCCACTTCCTGCATTTTCACTTTAGTGTCGAAGGAGAGAACTTGCTACCAACTGGTTTCTCCTCTGGAAAAAGCTGGAAACGTCCCGGTCATTGTGTCAATTAGACCCACGTCTCAGCTGGAGTCACGGCAAAGCCTTGCTGTGCCTCAAAACACTCATTTCTGAAAGAATTTGTTTTCTGAAGTTTTATTTTGAAAATAAGTCAGTGTGATTGGCTCTGTTCCTGCCGGTGAAAGCGTGCTCCCGTTCGTCTGAATCAGCCATACACGGAAGTCGACTGGACGTGAGCTGGACCACACAGTCCGGTAGTGTCCACAAACTTCTCAGCCCTCATCTCCAAGGGACTATCGTCACCAGGTAAAGAGGCGTTGTTTGTATGCTGAACGCTCGGAAGTACAGCCGGACCTGTTCGGGAAGGTGCCACCCTGGTAGTTTCAAAATAATTAACTTCGGTTAACTTAGCTTTCAATTCTTTAATCTTCCTCCTATTTCTTCCTTTTTCTTAACACAGTGAAACTTTAAGTTATGTGCCAACAGTTAAATTCTAACTGTCTGTTTGTTTTAATTTGAATTCTTGTCAACGTAGTTATTAAATCAGAGCTAATATCGATACAAATGTTTAATGTACTTTTATGATAATTTCAATAAAAGGTCTATTTTCTGGTGGACCAACATAAGTTTAAGTCTCTCGTGAAATTACATTTTTGTCTAGTCACAGTTAAAGCAATTTAATACCGGAAAAAGGTTGAACTCGCGAATTGGTGAAAGTTTTGTGCAGATAAGACCTGCTCGGACCTTTCATCTGTTAGGATGGCGCCCTCTGCTGGCCTTTGTCTGTTCCTTGTTGGGTCTCTTGTCAATAAGCTGGCGCCATCTGCTGGTCCTTCCTTGTTTGGTCTACTTTCACTCAGCTCTGTATCTATGTTCTTAGTTTAATAAGTCTCCTCCTGTTCCAGATCTGCTTCAGTTCAGTGCTCCATGTTTATACTTGAGTCCTCATGTAATATTTTTAAGTCTAGTTCTGCTTCAGTTCAGTTTAATCTTGGTAAAGGTAACTTTGACTCATGTCTGATCTGTGTGCCTAGTTAATTACTTCCCAGGTGTTTTGTGTTCCCATGATTAGTCCTCACCTTTATATTCTGGGCTCTCCTGCTTCTCAGGCAGGGGAGCATTAATTATGTGTAAGTGTTCATGGCTGCACCATCACGATCTGTTCCTAGTTTCCTGGTTTCCTTGAGTCGTGAGTAATCCTGCTGCCCTGTCAGCTTTGTTCCTTGTATTTGCTTTTTGTGATTAAAATACTGTTTTTGCTACACTCTTGGAGTCTTGCTTGCATTTGGGTCTCAACCACACACCGATCGTGACAGAATGCTCCCCTCATCCTTGAGACCCAGCAGGCAGACTTCCATGAGATCCAGCAAACAAGACTCCTGGAGACCCAGCCGGAGTTTTTCTATTTTTGAATGTTTTTCTAAAAGGACTGTGCATCGAGAGGATACAGAGTGGGACAGAGGATCAACTCACTCTTACCTGGCACACTCCAAGATGGCTTCCACGCCTCCCACGTTTCCTGAGATGGTGAACCAGGCTCCTGATCTACCACCATTAGAGGATCAGGTGACTCTTCCACTCTTTCGTGGTGTAATAATCCTTCTTCGTAATACTCCTGTGGACAGGGTCGGATCCAGGAGGGCCCTCTTCGACGAGGTTCTAAGAATCTGGACTTGCTTCCCTGAGCTCCTCGGTTCGCTCGCTGACTGGGAGCTCCTTGCCTACGTCCAGAAAAAAAAAGCTGAAATTGACTCTCCTGGGGTTCATGAGCACCCAGACATGGTTGAACCCACTGCTGCAGACTCTGCGGTCGTTTCCAGGCCTGCCACAGTCTCCGTGGTTTTTGCAGCTCATGCAACCTCCGAGACGACGGTTGCTCCTATGTTTCCTGCTTCCGTTACTGCTGCCGTTCCTGCTCCGCCACCAGTGGTCTTCACTCATGCAGCCCCCGAGATGACGGTTGCTCCTGCCGCAGCTGCCACCCTAACTCCTGAGGCTTCTGCGCCTACTGTTTTTGCTTCTCCTCAGGTTTCAGCTACTGCCGCTTCTAAGCCTGTCAGTGCTGCTGCCGCTTCCACGTCAACCAGCGCTGCCACCTCTGCGCTTGTCAGCGTTGCCGCCTCTACGCCTGTCAGCGCTACAGCGTCCACGTCAACCAGCGCTGCAGCCTCTACGCCTGTCAGTGCTGCCGCCTCTACGCCTGTCAGCGCTGCAGTTTCTACGTCTGTCAGCGTTGCTGCTTCCACGTCAACCGGCGCTGCAGCTTCTACGCCTGTCAGCGCTGCAGCTTCTACGCCTGTCAGCGCTGCCGCCTCTACGCCTGTCAGCGCTGCCGCCTCTACGCCTGTGAGCGCTGCCGCCTCTACGCCTGTCAGCGCTGCCGCCTCTACGCCTGTCAGCGCTGCCGCCTCTACGCCTGTCAGCGCTGCAGCTTCTACGCCTGTCAGCGCTGCAGCTTCTACGCCTGTCAGCGCTGCCGCCTCTACGCCTGTCAGCGCTGCCGCCTCTACGCCTGTCAGCGCTGCCGCCTCTACGCCTGTCAGCGCTGCCGCTTCTACGCCTGTCAGCGCTGCCGCTTCTACGCCTGTCAGCGCTGCCGCCTCTACGCCTGTCAGCGCTGCCGCCTCTACGCCTGTCAGCGCTGCCGCCTCTACGCCTGTCAGCGCTGCCGCCTCTACGCCTGTCAGCGCTGCAGTTTCTACATCTGTCAGCGTTGCTGCTTCCACGTCAACCAACGTTGCCGCTTCTACGCCTGTCAGCGCTGCCGCTTCTGCGTCTGTCAGTGCTGCCGCCTCTTCACCGGTCGGTGTTGCCGCTTCTTCTGGGACTTCCACGTCCATCGACGCTGCAGCTTCATCTGTGCTTCGTTCATCAGTCTCTGTGGCAACTCCCCAGGTCCCCGTGTTGCCAACTGTGGCTCCCAAGACCCCTCATGTTGGACGGCCTCCTGGTCATCTCTCTGTACTGGTCCCTGGCATTGGACGACCTCCCCGTCGTCCCCCTGAACCTTGGCCCCGTGCTGGATGGCCTGCCGGCCATCCGCCTTCTTCTGTTTTGATCCAGGGATGAATGGTCTCGTGATCATTTGGTGTTTTGTTTCCTTGTGTTTAGCTCCCAGGCCTTGTCCTGTCGGTTTTTGGTTTATTGCCTTTTGTGTTCCTCTGGCCCTTGTGGTGGTTTTTCCTCATGTTCCTCCCTCCTCTGCCCCAGTTTTTTTTCCTTGGGGGGCTTCTGGGACGCCATGGGGCGTCCGTGGGGGGAGGGTACTGTTAGGATGGCGCCCTCTGCTGGCCTTTGTCTGTTCCTTGTTGGGTCTCTTGTCAATAAGCTGGCGCCATCTGCTGGTCCTTCCTTGTTTGGTCTACTTTCACTCAGCTCTGTATCTATATTCTTAGTTTAATAAGTCTCCTCCTGTTCCAGATCTGCTTCAGTTCAGTGCTCCATGTTTATACTTGAGTCCTCATGTAATATTTTTAAGTCTAGTTCTGCTTCAGTTCAGTTTAATCTTGGTAAAGGTAACTTTGACTCATGTCTGATCTGTGTGCCTAGTTAATTACTTCCCAGGTGTTTTGTGTTCCCATGATTAGTCCTCACCTTTATGTTCTGGGCTCTCCTGCTTCTCAGGCAGGGGAGCATTAATTAAGTGTTCATGGCTGCACCATCACGATCTGTTCCTGGTTTCCTTGAGTCGTGAGTAATCCTGCTGCCCTGTCGGCTTTGTTCCTTGTATTTGCTTTTTGTGATTAAAATACTGTTTTTGCTACACTCTTGGAGTCTTGCTTGCATTTGGGTCTCAACCACACACCGATCGTGACATCATCCAAAATATAGGTAAGTCAGTAAACTGACCAATAACTCCTATATTACTACATGTAATGGTGGCCCCGTAAGTGTTTAAATACCTTACCGCCCTATATTACTACACAGTTAAAGTTCTCCTGGAGGTGTGAGTTGAAGATATCTCTAACAGATTCTTCTGCCAGGCGTTCCCAGCAAACCCTCACTACACGTTTGGGTCTACTGGGTCTGTACGGCGTTTTCCCCCACCATCTGATCCAACTCATGGATCATCAGTGTGCCTGTATGTTGGACACTCGGCTGAAGAGAGGAGCTGAGCTGTCAACTGATCAACACTAATTAACTAAATAAATCCCTTTAAATATCTAACAACGTAAAAAACTGAATAAAATAAGAAACTGATCCCTTTTTCTCTCTCGGCTCTGAAGGATTTTCCTGAAATAAAAACTAGAGAAATTACATCTCCTGTGACAATACAGTGTGAATGCCTATTGCAGAAGAACTTGCTGAAAAACAGCTGAAATTATCTAAAAACAAAACATGCTGAAATGTAGCTGAAACAGCAGAACAAGCTTCAATCAGCAGAAGAAAGCAGATAGAACATATTTTTGCTGAATTAAATATAAATAAGCAGAAATTGCACAATGTGAGTAAATTAGTTGAAAAAATGCTGAAATAAGCAAAAAAAGTAGCTGAAAAGGCAGAAAGAAGCACAAACTACCAGAAGGAACTGTAAGGTGAATTTAGTGCAAAAGATGTGCCATTAGCTTAAAAATCTAAAAAAAATTAAAGCGTGTAGTGGGACAGCACTCTCATGTCCGTTACTGGATGTGGGCCTCTTCACATCTCTCTGAAACTCTGAGTGTTAAACCTTTCTTGAGTCCTCAAGGAGACAAGTGGACACTATTTTTGTTACATTTATTTTGGATTAAGAAACACAAATCAATCAGAAAGACTTCCATTTAATTTGTGTTAATTCAGAATTGATCAACAGTATATTTTTGTCATATAATGATGATCTGTTATTAACATGAGTTGCTCTCATGCTGGTTTATTTCTGCAGAACAAGCATGCTTTAATATTATGGCACAGTTCAGGGTAAACTTTTAACTTGCAACTTCTTTTGTGTTGTCTGTGAAGTAGCCATAATATTCTCTGTACGAACAAGCTCCATCTGGCCACGGGCCTAAACAATACGTTGGTGTCCTTCAGAGTTTTCCAACTCTGAGAAATACTGAGTAAATTCATTTATTTTGCTAAACCAACCAATAACCATTCAGGAAGTGGGCAGACTCCGCCCTCCATATAAAACTATTACTTCCTGAAGAGTGTTAGTGTGCGTTGGGAGAACTGAACTAACAACTGGTTTTCTCTGGAAGCTGGAGACGTTGTGGTCAATTTGTCAATTAGACCTACGTTCTCAGCCAGAGTTACAGCACTCTACTCACTCCTTTTCTGAAAGAATTTGTTTTCTGAAAGTTTTATTTTGAAACTCAGTCAGGACGTTGACCTTGTTTCCTGCCGAGAGAGGCGAGTTTCCTCGTATCGTTGAATCAGCACACACACGCTGAAGTTTCAACTGGACGGCCGTTGGACAAAACAATCCGTTGAGTGTGTCCAGATACTTCTCAGCTCTTATCTACAGAGACGAAGCGTCAACAGGTAAAGAGTCGTGGATGTTTGCTGAGCGTGCGGGAGCCCAGCTGTAACTCGTGTGGGGAAAAGTGTCACCCTGTCATTTCAAAATAATTAACTTCCGGTAAACTTAGCTTTCATTCTAATCCTTCCTCTTATTCTTATTTTTCCTAAGCCAGTAAACTTTAAGTAAATGTGCCAACAGGGAGTTAAACATAACTTGTCTGTTTGTTTTAATTTGAATTCTTGTCTACAGTAGTTATTAAATCAGAACCAATCTCGATACAATGTTTAATGTACTTTTATGATTGTCTCAATAAAAGGTCTATCTTTTGGTGGATCAACATAAGTTGTCGTCTCTCGTGAAATTACATTTGTCTAGTCACTTTAAAGCAATTTAATCCGGAAAAAGAGTGAACTCGTGAATATTGATGATAGATGTGTGTAGATAAAATCTGCTCAAACCTTTCTTCTAAAATATAGGTAAGTCAGTAAACTGACCAATTTTCCTTATATTATTACAAACGGCTAGATTGTAGCTGAAATAGCAGAAAAGCTGAAACTAGCACAGAAAATCTTAAAAGAGCATAACAAGCTGAAATTTGCAGAAGTTAATTAGGTTGAAAGTAGCAGAAATGTTGACAAAAAACTTGAACTAATCTAAAAACAGCTTAAATTAGCTAAAGGTAACTGAACAGGTCGAACAAGCTTAAATTATCAGAAGAAAGCAGAAAGAACGTGTTTTCCCAATTAGGCTGAAAGAAGCCAAAATTAGCACAAATAGTGAAAATAATCTGAAATTTAAAACAAAATTGCTGAAAAGTAGCTAAAAAAGCTGAAAGAAATTTAAATTAGTAGAATGAAGTGGAGAGAGCACATTTTTGCTGAGTTAGGCTGAAAAAAGCTGAAATTAGTGCAAAAAATATGGAATAAATTAGCATAAAACAGCTGAAATGGCAGAAAAAGATGAAACTAGCAAAAATAAACTGAAAGGAGCATAACAAGCTGAACTTTACAAAAAGAAGTTGGAAGAATAGAAATGTAGAGGTTAGCTGAAAGAATCTGAAATGGGCACAAAACAGCTGAAATGAGCTTAAAGTAGCTGAAAAAGTTTACATTTGCAGAAAGAAGCTGAAGCAGAACAAAATGTGAACGTAGCAGTAAAAAGTTGTAAACACAGCTAAATCGCACAAATATAAAACGCTTCTTGTTCTGAGCAGGAAGGTGAGCGCCGGCGGTCTGCTGACTCCCTGCGAGGGCTCCGGGTCCACTGCTGGGTTCTGGTTCTGTCTGGGTTCCGGGGCGTCCAGGAGAACTTCTTCATCGACGCTCTGACCGGGAACAGCTATCCCACCGACAGCGTCGCCTTCCAGGGCATCGAGAGCATCTGGAACGACCTGAACTACTTTGTCAACAAGCAGGACTGCTGCGCCGGCTGCGCGGTGAGTCCACAGCAGAACTGGGCCCAACAGGACCATCAGAACACATCAGAACATGGTGTTGGTTTTTCAGGGCGTGCTGTTTGACCTGGAGGACCTCGAACTGTGGGAGCCGGTTCTGTTCGGGGCCATGAGCAAAAAGATGCTGAGGCTTGAATTCCAGGCAAAGAAAGAGGGCGCCCCGGACCAGAAGCAGGTGAGTCACTGGTTGTCATGGCGACCGCCTCCTTTTCAGGGGAGCAGACTCTTCACCTGACAGTTTCATCTTCTGCTAACAAACATCAGAAAACCTTCAGATCAAAGCACAGCAGTCGATTAGTTCCTGCATCACATTATTAAAAGTTGAAAATCAGGACAAAAATGAAAAATAAGACGTGAACAGAAACATGAGTGCTGGCGCCATAAATGTCCTCTTTTGTTAACGATTTTTCTTTGATCTTGTCATGTACATTTTTTGCTCT
>JBBPBX010013552.1:40303-52224 GCA_038048925.1 Garcialebias charrua
ATATATATATATTATCTAACCAACCTCTGTATATGGTGCAGAGGTTAGATAACCTCTGTATATGGTGCAGAGGTTAGATAAGGTGGGCCTGTGATTGGAAGATCGCTGGTTCAACTCCCAGTACCGACAACATCGAAATGTGGGTGGGAAAGGTGACGCAAATATGCAACAGTTGTCTTGGTTTTTATTAGTGCTATCATTTTATTGGTATTTCACTGTACATTTTATCTTACTTTTATTTTTATTAAACTCGATTTTATTTTATTTTTATCATATTTTTATCTACAATGTGTTTTTTTTCTTATGAATCGCTTTGGTCAGCTGTCGTCAGGGCCCAAGGCATAAGCGAACTAAGCGGCTGCTTAGGGCCCCGGGGCCACTAGGGGGCCCCCTAAGTGGAATTTTATTTTTTGGGAAATGATTTCAATATAATTCTATTTAACATTGTAAGTTCAGCTTTTGCAATTTATTGCATACATTTACATAGTTAAGAACTAATTATTCAGCTTTAAATTGATCTTTTAACCATTTTATGTGGTTTCAAGTACAAGCCCAAAACCAGAAAAGTTGGCACGTTGTGGAAATCGCAAATAAAAACAGAATACAATGACTTGCAAATCTTTTTCAACCTATATTCAATTGAACACACTGCAAAGACCACATACTTAACGTTCGAACTGGTAAACTTTGTTATTTTTTGCAATTATTAGCTCATTTGGAATTTGATGCCTGCAACATGTTTCAAAAAAGCTGGCACAAGTGACAAAGAAGACAGAGAAATTTGAGGAATGCTCATCAAACACTTATTTGGAATATCCCACAGGTGAACATGCAAATTGGGAACAGGTGGGTGCCATGATTGGGTATAAAAGCAGCTTCCTTGACATGCTCAGTCATCCACATAGAAGGATGGGGCGAGGGTCACCACTCTGTGAACAAATGCGTGGGCAAATTGTCGAACAGTTCAAGAACAACTTTTCTCAACGAGCTATTGCAAGGAATTTAGGAATTTCACCATCTACGGTCCGTAATATCATCAAAAGGTTCAGAGAATCTGGAGAAATCACTACACGTAAGGGGCAAGGCCGAAAACCAACATTGAATGCCCGTGACCTTCGATCCCTCAGGCGGTACTGCATCAAAAACCGACATCAGTGTGTAAAAGATATCACCACATGGGCTCAGGAATACTTCAGAAAACCACTGTCAGTAACTACAGTTCGTCGCTACATCTGTAAGTGCAAGTTAAAGCTCTACTATGCAAAGCAAAAGCCATTCATCAACAAGATCCAGAAACGCCGCCGGCTTTGCTGGGCCCGAGCTCATCTGAGATGGACTGATGCAAAGTGGAAAAGTGTTCTGTGGTCTGATGAGTCCACATTTCAAATTGTCTTTGGAAACTGTGGACGTCGTGTCTTACGGACCAAAGAGGAAAAGAACCATCAGGACTGTTATAGGCGCAAAGTTCAAAAGCCAGCATCTGTGATGGTATGGGGGTGCATTAGTGCCCAAGGCATGGGTAACTTACACATCTGTGAAGGCACCATTAATGCTGAAAGGTACATACAGGTTTTGGAGCAACATATGCTGCCATCCAAGCGACGTCTTTTTCATGGACGCCCCAGCTTATTTCAGCAAGACAATGCCAAGCCACATTCTGCACGTGTTACAACAGCGTGGCTTCGTAGCAAAAGAGTGCGGGTCCTCCCCTGGCCTGCCTGCAGTCCAGACCTGTCCCCCATTGAAAATGTGTGGCGCATTATGAAACGTAAAATACGACAACGGAGACCCCGGACTGTTGAACAACTTAAGCTGTACATCAAGCAAGAATGGGGAAGAATTCCACCTGAAAAGCTTCAAAAATTGGTCTCCTCAGTTCCCAAACGTTTACTGAGTGTTGTTAAAAGGAAAGGCGATGTAACACAGTGGTAAATATGTCCCTGTGCCAACTTTTTTGCAATGTGTTGCTGCCATTGAATTCTAAGTTAATGGTTATTTGCAAAACAAAATAAAGTTTCTCCGTTCGAACATTAAATATATTGTCTTTGCATTCTATTCAGTTGAATATGGGTTGAAAAAGATTTGCAAGTCATTGTATTCTGTTTTTATTTGCGATTTGCACAACGTGCCAACTTTTCTGGTTTTGGGCTTGTAATTGTTAATTTACATTATTTAAAGTACTCTGGCACAACAATTGCCTGCGGGATCAATAAAGTTCTATCTTATCTTAAGAATTTATTTGATATTTGTTATTTTATTTTGTCTGTTTTTGCACAATTTAATTTATTTTTATGCATCTAAGTTATTTTATCTGTTGTTTGTTGTTCATCTTACACTAAAAATTACTTCTGAACATTACTGTTGCAGTTCTTTAAAACCAAAGATAATAAACCAGACAAACTTTTGCTGTAAAATACATTGCATACTGTTTTTTCTTCTTTCTTTTGTTACTTTTAGTACCACAAGATCACATGTGTCAAACTCAAGGTCCGTGGGCCAAATCCAGCCCGCCATAACCATTTCTGTGACTCCACAGAGACAGAACTTCAAGATAACAGTTGTGTGCTTCCGTATTACTTTATTAGTCAAACCAAATCAGTTTTTGTGATTATTATGCCAAATTACTCAAAATTTTAGAAGTACTGTAGTCATTGAATGCAGAGAGAGTTATATTTTACCAGTTTGTTAATAGGTCGCTTTATCAATAGATTCTGTCGTGTCCTGCCTTTTGAGGACATTCATGATCTTGATGTGGCCCAGAATAAAAATGAGTTTGATGCCCCTGCACTGGATGATATATACATGCAGTATAGCCTATATATGATATAGGATAACGTAAACAGGGCTGTCAGAGTTGCAATGAGTTTATGTTAGGTGGGTGAATGATCTGATTTGACTGTTTATTGCAGTAATTGATTGATTGATTGATTGATGTTTATTCATTCATTTTAAAAGAACAATACAAGACAGTTTCATCAGATACAAGAATACAAGTAGGATAAAATGAAGGGAGCAGAAAGAAGATGAAATCTTATTATATCTGCCCCTTATTTCACAGTTTGTTCAACCAATGATAACCTTCAAGCAACATCACAGAATGAATAATTCTACTTATTTTTCTAACTGTAATACACAAACTACATCACAAAATGAATAATTCTACTTAATTTTCCTAACTGTAATACATAAACTAGATCACAAAATGAATAATTCTACTTAATTTTTCTAACTGTGATACACAAACTACATCACAAAATGAATAATTCTACTTAATTTTTCTAACTAATACACAAACTACATCACACTTAATTTTTTTTTCTACTTAATTTTCCTATTTTTTTATTATTTTTTTTCTACTTAATTTTCCTAACTGTAATACACAAACTAGATCATAAAATGAATAATTCTACTTAATTTTTCTAACTGTAATACACAAACTAAAAGATGGCACAACATCAAGATGTTCACAAAATGAATAATTCTACTTAATTTTCCTAACTGTAATACACAAAATACATCACAAAAATGAATAATTCTACTTAATTTTCTAACTGTAATACACAAACTGCTTCACAAAATGAATAACTCTACTTAATTTTTCTAACTGTAATACACAAATGCACTAAGCTACATCATAAGTACAACATAAGTGTAATACACAAACACGCAAGGTTACATCATATACAGTATAGTTTTTGAGCAAGTCCTTTTTGACCATTTTCTTAGATTGATTTTTCATTTAATCCACAATAATAATAATGTAATCCACAATATTAGCAGAAATAGAGGGCCCCAAACAAATTTAGCTTAGGGCCCCATGGAGGCTTGGGCCCGCCCTGGCTGTCGTTTTAAAATGTGCTATATAAACAAACTTCCAATTGAATTTGTTGTTGTTTTCTTGTTTATTTGTTGTTCTGTAGGAGAAGCGGCCCAGAGTTTTTGAGATGCCGAGGTCCTGGGTCCATCACATGGACATCTCACACGACGGTAACCCAAGTTCAGGGTTCAGTTTGTGGTTCTTGAATAAATGAGGTGAAACCCGTGTCCTCCTGATGTTCTTCAGACCTGGAGATGCGCTACCCTGGAGGAAGGAAGGTGACCCGCTACTGGAAGGCCAAGCTGGAGAAGTTTTCGGGGAAAGCCGACGGCCTCGTCTGCAGATTAACTACGTACACAGACCTGGACTGTGAGCGTCAGTAAAAAGTGCTTTTCAGGAATGTTTGCTACGAATGCAGCGTCTCATCTGCGCTCATGTGTGTGCTCAAGGCTCAGAGGTGGCCACGCTGAAGGAGGTGTTCAAAAACAGGGACGACGGGCTGGTGGAGAGGGAGATCAACCATCTGGGAAACGTCACGTCTGAACGTTTCGAGCCTCGTCGATCCTTCCACACTGTCTGAGTCTGTGCTGCTGTAAAGAAGGTTCACTCAGCGAGCGTTGATTCATGACGCTAACAGCGTCTGTGTTCGTCACTCTTCATTCTTGCTTGCTACACGTTTGGTTTCATGAAATTTATTTATTCTTATTTTTTATATTTTTTCCGTTCGCTTTCAGACGTTTCTTTTTTTGATGTTTGCTGAATTTATGTTCCTCCTCCCTGACATTTTTAGTATTTTTGTTGTTTTATGAACATTGTTTCCTGTTTTTGTAGTACTTTTCCCTACAAGTAGTTGTTAAATCCTTCAAACCACCTTTCCTCTCTCAAAGTTTTCCACAGATTTTTCCATTTGCTGCAAAAATGTGGTTTTTTTTTACATTCACAACTTAAATTTTCAAATTTCAAGGTTTATTATTAATTTTCTCTGTAAGGAAAACAAATAAAAAGCAACATATAGCTGATAATTGGTTTTCCAGTTTTAAGTTTGACACTCTTTTGTCTCGTGGTCTGGTTTATTCCGGTAGTTTTTGCACCTTTACTGTACTCTTCTAAAACCCTGGAAAGGAGTCCAAATCCACCTGTTTGGGCTTTCAGCTCATTTGGATGCAGTATATTTGTTTTCCTCTAGATGGGCCCATCCAGCCACTGTTGGAGCTCCAGACTTCCCAACTCCTAAAAACCTTTTTTGTGTTTCCATTAAAGGAATGACTACAACCACTTTTTAAACATTCTGTCATTTGTTTCTGTTAATATTACACATTTTATTGGCTGAAAAACAACAAAACTTTTATTTCCTAATGAAATATTTAACATTAGGAGCCACATTTGTGATGGACACCAGGTTAAACTTTTACCAGACATGAATGGCAACAGTTGCACTGATCCGGGGTCAGGCTTATTGATTTAGCCCCCTGGCACTGTATTTGTGAATAAACACACTGACGCTCACTCATCCATAAATGCATTTCCAGTGCAAATCACTGAGCAAATAAGTCACCATGGTTACAGTAATGTTATAATCGCTGTTCTTGAAGGAGGGTCTGACTGGGGCCTGCCAATTGGAAATCAACGGTTACAGAATAAGTTATGGGGTGCCATTTGTAAAGTTACAGTCAAAAATTAATCGCAATATTTTTGGTTTATTTAGCCTTTAAACAGAACCATTTTTTTTCAACGTCATATTTTTACCATTTGAAGTCATAGTTTCAAAGTAAATTGTTAATTTTCAATCTAAATATTTAGTTTACAAACTAAATACATAACTTGCAAGATAAATATTTAGTTAGTAAACTAAATATTTAGGTGTAGCCTAAATTAAAACTGTAATTTCCAAGCTAATTTTTAAATTTCTAAGCTGAACATTTAATTTTCAATATATATATGCAAGTTTAATATTCAGTTAGCAAATTAAATATTTAATTTAGTAATTAAATGTTTAGCTAACAGCTAATCGCTGTTCTTGAAGGATTGTCTGACTGGGGCCTGCCACATGGAAATCAATGGTTACAGCAAAATAGGTTATGGGGTGCCATTTGTAAAGTTACACAATCAAAATCTAACAGCAATATTTTTGGTTTATTTAGCTTTTAAACAGAACAATTTTTTTTCAACAGCATATTTTCACCATTTGAAGTCATAGTTTCAAAGTAAATTGTTAATTTTCAATCTAAATATTTAGTTTACTAACTAAAAACGTAACTTGCTAGATAAATATTTAGTAAACTAAATAATTAGGTGTAGCCTAAACTAAAAATGTAATTTCCAAGCTAATTTTTAAATTTCTAAGCTGAACATTTAATTTTCAATATATATATGCAAGTTTAATATTAAGTTAGCAAATTAAATATTTAATTTAGGAATTAAATGTTTAGCTAACAGCTAATCGCTGTTCTTGAAGGAGGGTCTGACTGGGGCCTGCCACATGGAAATCAGTGGTTACAGCAAAATAGGTTATGGGGTGCCATTTGTAAAGTTACACAATCAAAAATTAACAGCAATATTTTTGGTTTATTTAGCTTTTAAACAGAACAATTTTTTTTCAACGGCATATTTTCACCATTGAAGTCATATGAAATCATAGTTTCAAAGTAAATTGTTAATTTTCAATCTAAATATTTAGTTTACAAACTAAATGCGTAACTTACTAGATTAATATTTAGTCATTAAACTAAATATTTAGGTGTGAATTAAATATTTTATTTCCAAGCTAATTATTTCATTTACAAGCTAAACCTTTAATTTCCAAAATACAGTATATATATGCAAGTTTAATATTTAGTTAGCAAATTAAATATTTAATTTAGGAATTAAATGTTTCTTGAAGGAGGGTCTGACTGGGGCCTGCCACATGGAAATCAATGGTTACAGAGAAATAGGTTATGGGGTGCCATTTGTAAAGTTAAGCAATCAAAAATTAACAGCAATATTTTTGGTTTAAACAACAATTTTTTTTTCAACGTCATATTTTCACCATTTGAAGTCATATGAAATCGTAGTTTCAAAGTAAATTGTTAATTTTCAATTTAAATATTTAGTTTACAAACTAAATACATAACTTGCAAGATAAATATTTAGTTAGCAAACTAAATATTAGGTGTAAATTAAATATTTAATTTCTAAGCTAAACATTTAATTTCCAAAATATATATGCAAGTTTAATATTCAGTTAGCAAATTAAATATTTAATTTAAGAATTGAATGTTTAGCTAACAGCTAATCGCTGTTCTTGAAGGAGGTATGTGAAGACTTGTCTAAATGTTTGAAATGTAATATCCCACTCTCTCCATCTGTTTGCTTATTGGGTATCTTTGAAGATGTTATACTGGAAAAAAATACATCCTGTATGCTTTTCACTGCCCAGTGGTGTAGTCTACGTGATACTCGGGTATATGGAGTATACCCACTAGAAAAGCTTAAGAATTTCAGTATACCCACTTAAAAGTGCCCAATGGTACATGACATACCATTAGGTACATGTCATTGATACGTTAAACGACAGTTAAACACTTCTGTAACAATCTATTGGTGTGCAGTGCTTTTCTTTGATACTGTTTTATAAATTATATAACATGTTTTTAATACAAAGCCAGCTGTTGTACAAAGTTTGTTGTTCATTTATTCAAATATAAGCATCAGAGAAATTTGGAACTGTTCATCCATCCATCCATCCATTTTCTTCCGCTTATCCGGGGTCGGGTCGCGGGGGTAGCAGCCTAAGTAGGGAGGCCCAGACTTCCCTCTCCCCAGCCACTTGGAGCAGCTCCTCTGGGGGAATCCCAAGGCGTTCCCAGGCCAGCCGAGAAACATAGTCCCTCCAGCGTGTCCTGGGTCTTCCTCTGGGTCTCCTCCCGGTGGGACATGCCCGGAACACCTCACCAGGGAGGCGTCCAGGAGGCATCCTAACCAGATGCCCGAGCCACCTCAACTGGCTCCTCTCGATGTGGAGAAGCAGCGGCTCTACTCCGAGTCCCTCCCGGATGACTGAGCTTCTCACCCTATCTCTAAGGGAGAGTCCAGCCACCCTGCGGAGAAAACTCATTTCAGCCGCTTGTATCCGAGATCTTGTTCTTTCGGTCATAACCCAAAGCTCATGACCATAGATGAGGGTGGGAACGTAGATCGATCGGTAAATTGAGAGCTTTGCCTTTTGACTCAGCTCTCTCTTCACCACGACAGACCGGTACAGCGCCCGCTTCACTGCGGACGCTGCACCTATCCGCCTATCGATCTCACGCTCCAGTTTTCCCTCATTCGTGAACAAGATCCCGAGATACTTAAACTCCTCCACTTGGGTAAGGACCTCCTCCCCGACCCGGAGAGGGCACGCTACCCTTTTCCGGCTCAAGACCATGGCCTCGGATTTGGAGGAACTGATCCTCATCCCGGCCGCATCACATTCAGCTGCAAACCGCTCCAGCGAAAGCTGTAGATCACGAGCTGATGAAGCCAATAGGACCACATCATCTGCAAAAAACAGAGAAGCGATTCTAAGGCCACCAAAACGGATCCTCTCAACACCTTGGCTGCGCCTAGAAATTCTGTCCATAAAAGTTATAAACAGAATCGGTGACAAAGGGCAACCTTGGCGGAGTCCAACTCTCACCGGAAACGAGCCTGACTTACTGCCGGCAATGCGGACCAAGCTCTGACACCGGTCGTACAGGGACCTAACAGCCCATATCAATGGGCCTGGTACCCCATACTCCCGGAGTACCCGCCACAGAACCCCCCGAGGGACGCGGTCGAATGCCTTTTCCAAGTCTACAAAGCACATGTAAACTGGTTGGGCAAACTCCCACGCACCCTCCAGGACCCTGTTGAGGGTGTAGAGCTGGTCTAGTGTTCCACGACCAGGACGAAAACCACACTGCTCCTCCTGAATCCGAGGTTCGACTATCCGACGGACCCTCCTCTCCAGAACCCCTGAATAGACCTTACCAGGGAGGCTTAAGAGTGTGATCCCTCTATAGTTGGAACACACCCTACGGTCCCCCTTTTTGAATAGGGGAACCACCACCCCAGTCTGCCAATCCAAGGGAACTGCCCCCGATGTCCACGCGATATTGCAGAGTCGCGTAAGCCAACACAACCCCACAACATCCAGAGCCCTAAGGAACTCAGGACGAATCTCATCCACCCCCGGAGCCTTGCCACCGCGGAGCTTTTTAACCACCTCGGCGACCTCAGCACCAGAGATTGGAGAGCCCGACCCAAAGTCCCCAGGCTCCGCTTCCTCAGTGGAAGACGTGCCAGTAGGATTGAGGAGGTCTTCGAAGTATTCCGCCCACCGACTCACAACATCCCGAGTTGAGGTCAACAGCACGCCATCCCCACCATAAATGGTGTTGGTCGCGTACCGCTTTCCCCCCCTGAGACGCCGGATGGTGGACCAGAATCGCCTCGAAGCCGTACGGAAGTCATTCTCCATGGCCTCTCCGAACTCCTCCCACGCCCGAGTTTTTGCCTCAGCAACCACCCGAGCCGCATGCCGCTTGGACTGCCGGTACCTATCTGCTGCTTCCGGGGTCCCACAGGCCAAAAAGGCCCAATAGGACTCCTTCTTCAGCTTGACAGCATCCCTCACCGCCGGTGTCCACCACCGGGTTCGAGGGTTGCCACCACGACAGGCACCAACAACCTTGCGGCCACAACTCCGATAAGCTGCCTCGACAATAGAGGCGCGAAACATGGCCCACTCGGGCTCAATGTCCCCCGCCTCCCTCGGAACGTGTTCAAAGCTCTCCCGGAGGTGGGAGTTAAAGCTCCGTCTTACGGGAGACTCTGCCAGACGTTCCCAGCAGACCCTCACAATACGTTTGGGTCTGCCAGGTCTGACCGGCATCCTCCCCCACCATCGGAGCCAACTCACCACCAGGTAGTGGTCAGTTGACAGCTCCGCCCCTCTCTTCACCCGAGTGTCCAGGACATGCGGCCGCAGATCAGATGAGACGACAACAAAGTCGATCATTGAACTACGACCTAGGGTGTCCTGGTGCCAAGAGCACATATGGACACCCTTATGCCTGAACATGGTGTTCGTTATGGACAATCCATGACGAGCACAGAAGTCCAACAACAGAACACCACTCGGGTTCAGATCAGGGGGGCCGTTCCTCCCAACCACACCCCTCCAGGTCTCACTGTCATTGCCCACGTGAGCGTTGAAGTCCCCCAGCAGAACAAGGGAGTCCCCAGGAGGCGCACCCTCCAATACCCCCTCCAAGGACTCCAAAAAGGGTGGGTAATCTGCGCTGCCGTTCGGCGCATAGGCACAAACAACAGTCAGAGCCCGTCCCCCCACACGTAGGCGAAGGGAGGCTACCCTCTCGTTCACCGGGGTGAACCCCAACGTACAGGCACCAAGATGGGGGGCAACAAGTATGCCCACTCCTGCTCGGCGCCTCTCACCAGGGGCAACTCCAGAGTGGAAGAGTGTCCAACCCCTCTCAAGGAAACTGGTTCCAGAGCCAGAGCCATGCGTTGAGGTGAGTCCGACTATTTCTAGCCGGAACCTCTCAACCTCACACACTAGCTCAGGCTCCTTCCCCACCAGAGAGGTGACATTCCATGTCCCAATGGCCAGCTTCTGTAGCCGAGGATCAGACCGCCAGGGTCCCCGCCCTCGGCCACCACCCATTCCACAATGCACCCGACCCCTTTGGCCCCTCCCACAGGTGGTGAGCCTATGGGAAGGGGGACCCACGTCTCCTCTTCGGGCTGTGCCCGGCCGAGCTCCATGGGTGAAAGCCCGGCCACCAGGCGCTCGCCAACGTGCCCCTCCTCCGGGCCTGGCTCCAGAGTGGGGCCCCGGTGACCCGCGTCCGGGCGAGGGAACATTGTTTCCATTTATATTATTCATCATAAGGGGTCTTGTGGGCTGCGCTTTGTCTCGTCCCTCACCTAGGACCTGTCTGCCTTGGGTGACCCTACTAGGGGCATAAAGCCCCTGACAGCATAGCTCCTAGGATCATTGGGACACTCAAACCCCTCCACCACGGTAAGGTGGCAGCCCAGGGAGGGGGAACTGTTCAATATGCTTAAAATCAAAATAAATTGACGGTTACACTTTACTAACCAGTGTTCTTTGGTTTCTAAGCACGGTATGCCCACTACAAAAATGTAGACTACACCACTGTCACTGCCTTATGCATCGCAAAGAAAACCATACTCGTAAATTGGAAAAATAAAAATAATCTTAGCATTAATCAGTATAAAAATCTTCTGTTAGATCATATTAGTCTTGAAACAGCATCTGCCGACACATCGGATCAATCTATTTGGCATTCTTTGATCGGCTCCGTTACGTAGTGAGGGTGGGGGGTCTGGGATCTGGCCTTGTGGGGCATTGGGGCTGGTGGGAGGTTGGGGTTTGGGACGCCGGGGGTTGGGGCTGCTTGGGCGGGGAGGACCCTGCCTTCAACCTGGGGAAGACCGGGGGGTTCTGGGGGATGTCTGCTGGGGGCGGCATGCGGGCCCTCTGGTGGTCGGCGGCGGCGGTCATGGGTCGCCGGTCGGTGACCCGGCTGTGCTGGGGTGGTTTCGGGGTGGGCGCCGGGAGCTTGGGATTCTGGGGGCGTGTCGTCCCCGGGCTTGGGCCTGGTGGGGATCGGGGGTCTTGAGCTCTGGCGGGCGGGTCGCCGGGCTATGGGCTGGCTGGCGCTCTGGTGCCCGGCTCTGGCCGGGGGCCCTCGGCTCGCTGGTGGGTTGGGGGTTCATGTGCTGGGGGGTTGGGTGTCTGGGGGCGTGACTGGTGGCCAATGGGAGGGGGCGGGTAAACCCAGCCTGGGTGTCTAATGTGTTATGTGTTCTGAAAGTTGTTAATATGAAGGGTGGGTGTAGTATTTCTTCTGGGGTGGGGACTAAGTGGATGTCCTTGATGATGGTCTTGGACTATGCTTGGCCGGTGTGCGGGCCCTGGTTGGGGCCTGTTCTCGGTGCTTCCTGGCTCTGTCGGCAGTTGGGCTGGCGCTCTTGGCCGTGTCGTCCATGTGGGATTTTGTGTCTTCTTGGGCGGCGGGCTGACTGCGGTTCGCAGGGGTCGTGGCGG
>JBBPBX010013553.1:0-15276 GCA_038048925.1 Garcialebias charrua
GAGGCCTGTTTGTGTGTTGGGTCAAGAAGGATCTGACAAATGGGAAGCAAAAAAAAAGCACACAAGGAGGAGTGGAGCAGCAGATAAAAGGCCCACTGCCAAAAGGCTTGTCAGGGCAAGAGATAAAATTGCACGGACAGTAGCACACCCGGAGGTAAAACCATTTTCAGTGCTTGCTCAACTCACTTGTCTGAACAGGACCACTCCAGATTTCGAATATGTTTTTATGCTTCGAACGGTGTCAAAAAATTACATAAAGCAAATAATTTCAAATTAGACTACAATATTGTGCTGAAAATCTAAAAGTAAACGTACACTTTCATTATTTTAAACTTCTTAGAATAAAATTATTTCAACGTACATATGCTAAACATTTAGCATACAGTATACCGGTACATCTCCATCACTCAGGTCACCAAGAAAATTTTAAAAGAGATTTACCGGTAACTCAGTCTGTCCCCGCTTCACAAAACACCAAACCTTTTGTATTTTATTTTTGCATCACTTAGTTCCACCTCTCTTTTTAAACAAATGAAGTCAGAGGGGAGCACATTAAATATGGAGCAGTTGTGGCATGCTATTGTCCTGAATAACAAATGCGAAGACGAGCACTCTCTGCCCAGCTGTCAGTGAACAGCTTTGGTTTTGAAGACGCCAACACAGGTCTGATGAGTAAAATAAAAAAGAATGAGCAGAGTCACTTTCATTACACCTAAACATAATGACAAATTACCCCAGAGCTTCTTTGTGTGTGTAAAACTCTAGTGCACTTTTTACTTGATAAAAGAATCTCATCAGATTTTAAATTAAAACTAATATTTTATCATTAGTGGCCCTTTTAGCAACTTAGCTGATGGCGTTTGATGATGCCAGGACAGACAAATTACTTTAAAAATATTGGTGATTTTAAGTCACGCACCTGTAGATTTTCCACATCTTCGGAGTACAACATACGTATACTTCAACTAACTCAACATCATGACGCATATCTGCCATAGTTGATTCATGTGCCAAAATTGCTCTGTTATTTCCAAACAAAAAATTTACAAACCACACTGTGTGGAAGTTCCTGGCATTAGTGTTAATGTAAGGTAAACAGGAGGCCAGAAACTAATGTGGCAACCCTCAAGTCAGAATGCTATGAAAAACTGAACTAATGAAAGGTTTCCATGTGGATTGGCCATGACTCGTATAACCAACAATCTTAAAAAAGGTACCAACACAAAATGAACATTTACTATACTAGTTTAGATACAGGTTTGTGAGGATAGAAGAAAAGGAGCCAATTAAATTCAAGACTGTGTGAATGTGACCAAATTGAGGTAGAACCTGCAAAATGTCAGTTTCCATTAGAATTGTGTGTTACTTTTCTAATTCAAACAAAATATAAGGCCATCAACCAAAACATGAAGCTGAATTAGAGGTAATGAAAAATATGATCTAAGAAGAATGGCATCTAGAACCAAGAGAACATTCTGAACCACACACATAAACCCACCTAAAATATATTAAAAATACCATACCATTTTATTTATAGAGCACTTATAACAGCAACAAGGCCAACCAAAGTGCTGTACAAAGACAAAAAAACAGGCAACACATAAGCAACACACAAATTGAAGAAATATCAGAATATAGACATAAAAACGTTGCAGATAATAAATATAACGACTAACCTGTGTGAAGCAAACAGGTTCAAACACAGATCATCTGGTGTTGAAAGCTACAGAATAGAAGTGGGTTTTTTAATGGGATTTGAAAACCAAGAGGGAGAGGGTCTGTCTGACAAGCAGAGGTAAAAATATGTGCTTATAGTAAAAATGTAATTATTAAATATTATGACTATGTAGCAAAAAATGTATTTGCATAACCAAAATTGTAATTAAAACACAAGCATTAAAATAAGTATTAAAAGCTTGAATGGACCAAATAAGAATCCTTTTCCCAAATATTCTAATAAAAAACAGAACTTTAAGATTCCTGACAGATGTTTTTGGCAATTATTCTGAAATTTAAAACAGAAGAGTTGTTTAATGCTGCAAACATTCATATAACCATTTCACACCACAGTCACGGAATAAAAACTGTAACGTTGTTCAAGTGTAAACTGTTTTAACATCGCACAGTTAACACAAAAAAGGCAGAAGAAACTTACACCTTCTAGGGGTCTCGCACAAGAAATTGTCATGTTTAAGGAAATTAAGGAAATAAACAGAATGCCAAAAAGAAATGGAGTTTGTGTACAGTAATTCACTTACATAACTATCATAAAGTGATTCTCTGCATTTTGTTACAGTAAGATGAGAACTCATGTTTTTCAGGATTTTGATACTCCAATAGCTTTGTCTTCATCTATCATTCAACTTTTTTTTTAAACAAATCTCCTGCATCGCGAAATACTTCAGTGAATTTTTTGTTGTTTTTTTTACGTGGAAAACAAGCTAGTACACTTGGTACTAGTGTTTCCTCCTCTGTCACTTAAGTTACAGTACTGTATATGTAATTCTCTGTAACATATAACAAAATTGTATGACTGTATGTGTAATTTCTGCTAATCAACAACAAACGAGTAATGGCAGCCTGTAAAATGGAATAAATGGCACTTTAATAAGTCCACATTAATTAAGAAATAAATTTAAATTAATGGTTTTATTATTTATTTTTTCAGGCAATGTCTGATAGAATAGAACATGTAGCAGTGACAGGAAGCTACTAAAGCACTGGCATTTTATTGGGAAAGACAAGGTTGACAGGGTGTTAAAAAACAACCGATCAACTAACAACCCACTAAGCTGTAACTATGGGTGGTAACATTTTCCCTGCCTCTCAACAAAAACAAAAATATAAATATTTAATTTTAGCTGAAGAAAGCACAGCGATTTTATGCATTTGTTACTAAATATGTTTCACAAATTGCAAGGACGTTTATAATAGTTTTGCTTAGTAATCATCAGGTATCCGTTACACAACTAAAAATACTGTACATCGTAAGTCAATCAGTTTTAGACTTTACTTCATAAGCAGGAGAAAAAAAAAAGAGAGGAGCCAGCCAGGAGTTGTGACTCTTTTTCTGCTTGATTTGCATTTGTCAGCTGACTATTTGTAGCAGGTTTCATGGGTATAAACTAGAGATGCACTAGTCAAAACTCTGCAGGCTTATACAGATTTCCAGTATTTGTACAGCTTCGACCTGCTAATACCGATTTCGGCAAATTCCAATTTTCCTCAAAAATCTATGATTAACAGAATCTACAAAAAAAATTATATTAACTGAAACTTTGTCTGTTCATTATCAAATATCTACGGTGCACTTTGAGATCTGTTTGATGTAAAGTGCGTTGTAAATAAAAGTTATTATTATTATTACGGTAATCCCGACAAATTGAATTGAAGGGAACCAGAGTTCTTCCTTTGATGCTTGAAGTTGTTTTACTTCTCAAGGAGAACACATCTACATAGAAAGCAAACATGTAAAAATGATTTATACACGAGTTAAACAACTCATGCGATGAATAGTCCAAAATCAGTTTAAAAAAACTTGAAAAAGCTGCACATTTCAGTTTAGGACTGAGAAAGCACGGAATAAGAAAGAAGTCCAGTTGTTTTGATTTAATTAGGTAGGATCTATACCTTCAAAGTGTATGTAATAATAATCTACATGCGTGTATGTAAGAATAAGTTTAAGAATCTGCATAATGTAAAAATAAAAATAATAATTAAACTTTCTTTCCCCTCCCCAAAACCACACCAAGACATAGAGCCATAATCTATAAGTGCTATAATCTAATAATATCCTCCAGATTTTCTGGACAGACTGTAACAGTCTTAGAGACTAAAATTAAGTCACAAAAACTATAATGCCACTAAGTTTTGACTGTCCTGTTCAATCCAATTTGAAGCAGTAAATCACAAGTCATTACTGAATTACTTTGATACTAATGCATAAGTGCCATTTGTCCTTACTGTATCTGCATGTCAGCATATCCAAGAAAGAAATTGTCGGCTTAAACCAGAGTGGTCAGTACCATTAAACTGTGAAGAAAGTAACGTCTTTCAGTTATTGCTATAAAAAGTCGGGTGCTTGCATGGCTTCATAATTAATGCATTTATTTTAAAAAGTTTCTACTTTACTCCTCTGTAGAAGACTTGTTGCCCCAGTCATACGATTTACCTGAGATGGATGAGGTTATAGACTAGCAGTTTCATCCAAGAAGCCAGAATTTCTTCTAATCTTTGAAAATGTCCTTGAGCAATATTTCTTCTGGCTTTTTGAACACCTTTCAATTTTTTGGTCTAAGACTTTAGCTGTTTATTTTTTGTATTGGTTTACCAGCCAGTCCTTTTTTGTCTAACCTGACCACTTTGTTATTGTTTGGCTGGCAATTTATTAGCTAAATTAATACAGTTTGACAAACAAAGTAGTATTTTAGCACCAAAAAGGTAATTCCCAAAGAGCTACTTGTTAAAAATCTAGCATTCAGAGGACAACCAATTGAAAAATGGTGGATTTCCCAGGTCCCATGAGTCTGAATCTAATTTTTTCCCTAAGCTCTTAAAGACACATTTCAAACCCTGTTCGTCTGTTGTAGACTTCTTATTATGTTTGATATTTATTATTTTGTCCTCCACTTGTACACTTTAAACATTTTTGGTACACTACACAATATTATGTGATGGTCAGAAACAAGGACTTGGCTAAAATTAGTAGGAAAAGCAGTTGAAGTTCAGAGACTAACTTTGAACGACCTTTAAAAATCCTGGAGAACTATTGATCAAGTCTTGCTTGTAGAAAACAAAGCACAGAACCACACCAGAACATTAGGGTGGTTTTAAACTTTTGTATTGACAGTGCTGTGTGTACGTTGCCACGAAGTCATTAATGTTAAATACGTTGGCTTAAATGTCTTTCAAGTGTGAAAATAATGACGCATTACAACTTTACACAAAACTGACAAAACATATCAGCGAAAGATCAGACAAAACTGAGGGTAACAGCAAACTCAGAGCAGATGATTTTCTCAACAGTTCTCTGTTAGCAAGTCAGTTTCCATAAAAATGACAAATATAATACGCGGATTAATCTAATTTCTAATCCTAAATCACAACACGATAATAATATTTTAACAACAATCACTAAAATATGAAACATTAGAGAAAAACAAGCGTCTTATTTAAGCTTTTCTTCACCAAAGCTAACGGTGTTAGCTCTGAGATGAAAGCCCTTGATGGTAGCAGCTAGCAGCTAACAGCTAACTCGGTAATGTTAGCTTCGCGACATCATTTCGGCATTAAACACTTCGATGTTGTAAAATAAAAAAACTAATTGAGCTCTAATACTAAACTGATAGAATGAACACATCATAAACACATTAATAAAACTTACTAGGCAGTTTTAAATTCCCAAAGCTCGTCGAGCCGCTTCCGCTGGCTTGTGAAGCCCCAGTTTTTCCTGTCGAGCTTCCGCCGGCTACTGCCGATCCGGCAACGGCTGCAGCAGATCCGGGAGCACCGGGAGGCTCAGCGAATGAGCTGGTCCTGGCCCGCCCGCTGCCGCTCATATTTGTGTGAACTATGGCCGGGGCAGGGATTAACGTTTAGAGCGAGAACACGGGAACACACTTTGCAATTTAAATGTGTGCTTTAAAATTTGATAAGGTACTTACAGCGTTCAGAACAGGTTTCCCGTCTCCCCCTTTCTTCCTCTGTAGAACAGTGATGGTGGGGGGACCGAGGAGTGAACGCACAACGACGTAAAAGTCGCGAGGGAACATGGGAAAATGAGTTTTAAGGAGGTTCAGAAATAACAGTAAAAGGACAGTGCCTTTTTCGTAAACTTTTATAAATAACAAAATATAATAATTTGTACGTTTTTTTTAATTAAAAATAACGTTTAAATAAATATTTTTAACAAAGTAAGGAAGACAAAACAAAACAGATTAAATCCAAATTTGTCTTTAAAATATCACTAACAGCTCCATGAATTACTGTATAATAATACTGTTTAATACTAAATTTTAATGTAAATAAAGTACGGTGCATGATTTTTACATTCTGTTAAACTGAAGTTAAAGAACAAACAAATAAAATGTTCAAACAAATAAAAATAAAATAAAAATAAAATGTTCAAAAAAGCTTTCAGTGTGTAACTTTTATTACTTTGGTATTTTAGTATGTAGCTTTTTTATTTCCATTGCCTCATTTTATTGCTGTTACTTTTATTCTATTTTCACTGATTTATTTTACCGTTTTTTTTCTGTCCTGTTAAGCACCTTGGTCAATGCAAGGCATTGTAGGAAGGTGCTATACAAATAAAGTTTATTATTATTATTATTATTATTATTATTATTATTATTAAAAACAAATTTCTCAACTATCTGAAAAGTGTTGGCTTCTGGAGACCAGTGGTGATTTTAGCCTCTTTTTGGGGATGCTCAAGCAGTGCACCCCTAAATTTTAGCTCAGTATACCCCTGAAAAATAAAGAAACCATCATTCAGAATTTTGTAAGGACGCTTAGTTCTCAAATCTTAGATTCACCAAAATATTTAATAAATTTCAAATAAATATGGAATAAATAATCTTCTTCTTCTTTCGGCTTTTCCCTTTTCAGGGGTCGCCACAGCGAGTCATCCTCCTCCACCTCACTCTGTCCTCTGCATCCTCTGTCCTCACTCCAACTACCTTCATGTCCTCTCTAACTGCATCCATATATCTCCTCTTTGGCCTCCCTCTTTGTCTTTTTCCTGGCAGCTGCATTTCTAACATCCTTCTACCAATATACCCACTGGAATATGGAATATGGAATATGGAATAAATAATGACACTCTTAAATGGACCAGTAAAATCTATTTTTTGTTGCATGAGTCTGATCCTCAATGGCACCTGTCAATCAATTCAGTAGGCTTGTCAGCAACTGACCACTCAGAGATCGTAATTTGTCCCAAAGTGAAATACCGCTTACCTGCAGGAACTGCACCCCTTTTTCTTTGACAACATTGTCTGGGTTTTGCATTAATGCTTTGTGGTCAGAGGGATTTTGTAAAAAAATAAAAAAATAAATAATAATAATAATAATAATAATTAATTAATTAATTATCAGATAAAATTGTTTAACATTGTCAGTGGAGAAAATGTGATTCAGACAGCGTTAACCTGAGGAAGGAATACAGTTTTTTCAATTTCCAAAATGTAAACTGACTGTAGAAAATGTAAAAGATGGATAAAGGACAGTAGCTGACCTCATGAGCAGCTGAATACAACAGTAACTTATAAACAGGAAGTACTACATGTTCATCTAACCCTCCATTTTTTTTCAGTATAATTATATTGTATGCTTAATGGTTAAATTAAAGGTTAATTGTGCTTTTTGTGTGTTTTGTAGATATATGTTGCACTTTCTGGTTGCATAAGTTTAGTCTTTGTTTTCTATATGATCCGTTAAAAGTGCTATTTGAGTGAGCCAGTTTATAGCCATATCACCTTGAACACATCTGATCTCAGCCTGGTTAGTACCTGGATGGGAGACCGCCTGGGAATACTGGGTGACATAAGTTTTTTGCTCCTCTCACAAACTGCACCATAGGGTGCGTGGTTCAAGCCACGAGCCATTGTCAGTACTGGGCTAAGCATCCCCAAAGGTCAGATCCTAGAATTGTTCCTAGACAAAAACATTGGATTTAAATTGTGACATCTCAACGTCTTTAGCATTATTTTAAGACATGAAATGTCTGAAGACAAAATTGATTGTTATGTGACCACAAGTGTGTAAAGTGCCGTGAAATTTGCTGAAAGTAAAAATCTTTTCACTTCCTTAAATCCATTAAACTTGTGCAAAGAATACCGTAGTTGCCTGCTTGCAAGTGTCCTCATTACCCAGGAGTGTTGGATCACTGATCCATCCTGCACTGAATACCGTAAATAGATTAAATTCAAAAAAGAAAAGAAAAAAGAAACCGTTATGGTGAATTAAAATTCATAAATTAAATACAATGAAAAGCCCCATGTTTTAAACAATAAAAAACAAAATATACTGGTCAATTATCAGTATGAAAATATATATACATGTTGTGGTAAACTGTGCCTGAAATTGAAACTAAAAAGTTGAAATATAGTAAATATCTGAGCAAATTTAAAAAAAAATGCAAGAAAGCAAACCTCCAAATGTGGGTCGGTATTACAATTTGAAGTTTGTTCTGAAACAGATCTGAAATGAATGCCATGTAAAGAAAGGTCACAAAAAAAAAACAAAAAAACTGTTTATCACAAAATTCAATTAATCTATCAATTTCTTTTACCTGCTTCTTCTTTTTGAGGTTTTGGGGGTCACTGGTGCCCATATCCAACAGTCACTGTGTGAGAGGCCGGGGACACACGTTACAAGTCCATTACAGGGAGACAAACATCCATTCATACTCTCACTCCCACCTGGACAATTTAGAATTACCTATCAGCACATGCATGTTTTTGTCTGCGGGAGGAAACCGGAGAATCCATGATAACCCACGCATGCATGAAGAGAACATGCAAACTCCACCCGGAAAGGACCCCCAGCCGGGATTTGATCCAGTAACCTTCTTGCTGCGAGGCAACAGCTCTACTAACTGATCCACCGTGCCACCCCAATTCATTTCAATTTAGTTTATTTACATAGCGCCAAGTCACAACATAGTTGTCTCAGGCACTGTATAAAAAAGGTTCACATATGCCAAATGGTGAAAGTTATCTATCTAAGGAAGCAGTAAAGTCAAAGTCAAAGTCAACTTTATTGTCAGAACTGCAATATGTACAGGACATACACAGGATTGAAATTGCGTTTCTCTCAGTCCATCGGTGCAACAGTAACCATCTAAACACTAAACACTAAAACATTTAATAAACATAAGCATAAAATAGTAAAAGTGTAACACTGTCCTGAGTTTTTTCATAGTATAGTATAAAAGTATGAAAATTTACACCAACACTGAAACACCAAACACCCCTAAAACACCAAACACCCAATGAACATAAGCATAAAATGAAATAATAAAAGTGTAATACTGTCCTGAGTTTTTGCATAGTAGTATAAAAAGTATATCTATAAAATAAACTGAAGGTTCTAGCATTGACATTTGCAAAGAGTGGCACAGCAGCATATGAGTTAATGTACACAGTATATGTATGAGGTAGTTGATGTTGGTATAGAGGCAAAGTGGCATATGCAGTAAGGCACATAAGGCACATTTGGCATCCTTAGATAAGGCTAGTCAGAGAATGCTGTATATGTATCTGCAGTAGTGTAGATATAAAAGTAGTGTAAATGTAAACAGTAGTAATAAATGTAAAACAGTAGTAATAAATGTAAACCATATTAATAAATGTAAACAGTGAATGTAAACAGTAGTATGACTATAGGCAGTAATGTAATACAAACATTAGTGCAAATATGAGAAGTAGTGCAAACTGAATGAGCACATGACCGAGAGTTTAGTGAATAACCCGTTTGATGACACAGGGTCCAGTGTTAAAAACTTTGTGTTGAGTGGTAATGTGTGAGAAAGTTTTTTGTGTTAAGGCAGTTCAAATGGGAGGGGAGGCAGAGCAGGCAGAGTGTTTAGCATTCTGACTGCCTGATGAACAGAGCTGTCTCTCAGTCTGCTGGTACGAGCCTGGAGACTCCTCAGTCTCCTCCCTGATGGCAGCAGTCTAAAGCGGCTGTGTAGTGGGTGTGTGGGATCACCTGCCATGCAGTGGGCTTTCCGAGTGAGGCGTTTGCTGTGTAAGTCCTGCAGTGAGGGCAAGGAGGTGCCGACGATCTTCTCAGCTGCTCTCACGATGCGCTGGAGGCTCTTGCGGCATGATGCAGTACATGCACCAAACCACACCGTGATGCAGCTGGTCAGGACACTTTCTATGGCACCCCTGTAGAAGGTGCACATGATGGGGGTTGAAGCTCCAGCCCTTTTCAGCTTGCGGAGAAAGTAGAGACGCTGGTGAGCCTTCTTGGCCAGTGCTGCAGTGTTCCTGCTCCAGGACAGGTCCTTCGAGACGTGCACTCCCAGGAACTTGGTGCTGTCCACTCTCTCCACTGCGGTGCTGTTGATGGTCAGAGGGGCATGTTGTGCATCCCTCTTCCTGAAGTCCACGACAATCTCCTTTGTCTTCTCCACGTTGAGAGTGAGATTGTTGTGTCCGCACCACAAGGCCAGGCGGCTCACCTCGTTCCTGTAGTCCGTCTCATCGTTGTTGCTGATGAGACCTACCACTGTTGTGTCGTCCGCAAACTTGATGAAGTGGTTGGAGCTGTACGATGGTGTGCAGTCGTGTGTTAGCAGGGTGAATAGAAGGGGGCTCAGCACACATCCTTGTGGGGCCCCTGTGTTCAATGTGATGGTGCTAGATGTACAGTTCAGTTTCGTAATTTTGAATTTAATTAAAAAGACAACATTTAAATCATTCAAATATTCATTAAAAATGTATTTTATTATAAAGACATTCACTGAACACAGACTGTGTTGGGGACATAGATGTGAACATTTCTAATAAAAACATTTTTTTTTTAGAAACACAGTTGATGTGTACTGTAATTACTTGTTAATTTATTGTTATTTTATATAAATACTTATTTATTTTAATTTTACGTTTTTTTTAAATTGGATAATATGGTTCGGAGATAGTGGAACTGGTTCAGATCCTACCTCTCTGACAGGTCTTTTTGTGTGTCCATCAATGATTTTACTTCTGCAGTGGCGGCTCTTAAATGGGGGGTTCCGCAGGGGTCCATCCTGGGTCCTCTCTTGTTCTCCTTATACCTGCTGCCACTCGGTGCTATTTTCCGGAAACACAATATACCCTTCCACTTCTACGCTGATGACTGTCAAATTTACTTCCCCCTAAGACAAAATGGTACAGGCTCTATTCAACCTCTGCTCGACTGCCTGGCTGACATCAGGGACTGGATGGCTTTAAATTTCTTAAGCTTCAATGATAAGAAGTCTGAAGCCATATTGTTCCTTCCCAATGACACAACCTCAAACCACTGCATTGACCTGTCTGCTCTACCCCTGTCCGAAAAACAAAAAGTCACAAATCTGGGAGTGATAATGGATCCTTCCATGAAACTCAACAGTCATGTAAACATGATCGTCAAATCCTGTTTTTTCCAGCTGAGGCGTCTGTCTAAGCTGAAGCCCATATTATCAAAAAACAACCTGGAGACAGTGATTCACGCATTCATTACATCTAGGCTTGATTACTGCAATTCACTTCTGCTTGGCGTCAGTCAAGCCACCATTGCACGATTACAACTGGTTCAGAACGCAGCTGCCCGATTTTTAACCAGCACACGCAAAAGAGAGCACATTACACCAGTCTTGGCCTCCCTTCACTGGCTACCGGTTCATCTTCGAATCCAATTCAAAATTCTCATGTATGTCTACAAATCGCTGAACAGTCTCGCCCCCGCCTATCTCTCGGATCTGATACACCCATATGTCCCTCCACGTGCTTTGAGGTCAGAGGATCGGGTACCGTATTTTCTGGTGTATAGGTCGCACCTGTGTATAGGTCGCACCATCCAATTATCACCAATAGATTGGAAAAATCCCTAGATAGGTCGCACTGGTGTATAGGTCGCACCTACGTTTAGCTCTGCTGCAAATGTCTGCCACAGGAGCGCACAGCAAGGCTTTTAAGAAGATTAACACTTAAAAACAATTATTTGTTTGATAAAAATTATAGCAAATATGTGTCTGAGCTGAACTTTTCCTTAATAAATGAACGTAATTGTGAAATGAGCTGGATTTAAAAATTTGTTTCGCCGAAAGTGATAACAAGCCATATATAGGTCGCACTGGTGTATAGGTCGCAGGCCTTGAAAAAAACATAAAAAGGTGCGACCTATACACCGGAAAATACGGTACTCTTAATAGTTCCAGAAACTCGCCTTAAGCGCAGGGGTGACAGGGCGTTCTCTGTAGCAGGCCCAAGACTCTGGAACGAGTTACCGCTGCTCATCAAACAGGCCCCCTCCCTCTCGGTTTTCAAATCCCGGTTAAAAACTCACTACTACTCCATCGCTTTCAATGCCAGCTGATTTGTATTGGATCGTTTGATTTATGATCTGCAATGTTTTTATGTTTTTCGTGTTGTACTTCATTGTCTGTGTTGCCTGTTGCGTGTTTGTTTGTCCAGCACTTTGGTGTGGACTTGTTCCTGTTGAAAGTGCTTTATAAATGAAATGGTATGGTATGGTATGGTATGGTATGGTATGGTATGGAGAATGAAATTCAGCGAATGTGAATGTAAAAAAAACTACATTTCCCACGAGTCATTTACTCATTTTGATTGACCGTTCGTTTGTCCAATCGCATGATTTGAAATACGCACAACTACCGCATTGGGCGGAGCCTTGTGTGCATCGCAAGAATGAGGCAATCGGCGGGCTAACGTTTCATTAACCGCTTTGTAATGTAAGTTGAACGAACACCTTTTAGGGTAACTGTATTTATTTATTTTTTTACAACTAATTGTCGCAAAGGACTAACAGAAACACCTATAGGGACTACGAGTGACGACAACCGGAGTAAATGAGCGGGAGCGGTACGAGTAAAGAAGGGCCCGCCGCCGAATCCGAAGAGCTGCGGGGAAAAGTGGGTAGCGCCGCCTGACGGACCGCCCGATAAACCGGCTGCCGCTGTCAGGAAACCGCGGTGCCTAGAAACAGGTCTGTTTCATCCGAGGGAGCGCCGCCAACTGCTCTCCATATGCTATCACACACTGTACATAAAAAATACGAATGTATTTAGTAGGAAATTAAGAAATTGTTAGCATTTAGCTTTAGCTGGAGCTATTGCTAGCGACAGAGGCCTTCATTTATCTTCAGGCTGGTTTAGTGCCACTCTGAACCTCTGTATGTGAACGCTGCTGGACATTCATGCTTTTTTAATCTGTACAAATCATTTATAAATATGAGCTTACACATTTTGAGACGTTTTATTTTACTTCTTGCCTTTGTTGGTGTGCTCCTAACTCAGACATTGAGGATGGCAGAAGTTGTCTAAATTCATTGGATCCTACTGTGAAGTTAACTTAAATTTAATCCTACAGTGAAGTTAACTTAAATTTACTTCCATATATCCTCCTATGATATACTCCCAATCAAGGCACAAGGCAGCGCACACACAGACACCCTGTCATGATGGCGGAGCTGGGGCAGGAGGAGGCAGAGGACATGGTTGTGGAGCACCAGTACATGTGCAGCGAGTGCCAGCAGCTCTTCAACACCCTCGAGGAGGTGCTGGTCCACCAGCAGATTCATACGGGCCAGGATGTGGAGGGTGAGGTCGTCCCAGAGATTGGGCAGAGTCAGCAGTACCAGTGTTTGGAGTGCGGGAGCCTCCTTGTAAATGCAGAGGAGCTGCTGCTGCATCAGGAGATGCACATGAGAGAGGCTGGGATGGAGGTGGAGCAACAAGGTAAAAGAGACTAAAGATGAGAACACTTCGCATACATTGCTGTCAGCTCACTTAAGATATATAAATCAGATTAAAATAATACAGGGAGACAGGTTAACACCTGGGTTTTTACTCTTTTTTCAGAGCTGTGTGAGGTTGTGGAGATGGAGGGAGCCAGCTTAGAGGCTCAGGATTCAGGACCTGTTCATTACCAGTGTCTTGACTGTCTGGCTCTGTTTGACTCACCTGAGACCTGGCTGGAGCACCGGCGAACCCACAGCAGGAGCAGCACACATAGTAACACAGAGGAGATAGTAAGGATCCCAAAACACTTGCAATGTCTCAGAAAACTAATCAGCAGCTATCTGATTACGGTTGATATTGATAAATAACTACTTAACAATAATTAATGGCATTGAAAATTGTCATGTCTTTCATAAAATTTTAACTCGCAGCATCTACTTTGGTATCGGTAGTTTATTTTGTATTAGCTTGTCATTAATATTTATAAAGTTTTATATTGGTCATTAGCTACATTACCGGTACTCATGTTTAAAAGTCACTGTAGACTGCATCTAGAAATTGCAAGTAAATGTATATCATAACATTTTTTGATTGCATTTGGACTAAGTATGAATTTACTGTTGTCTGAGAAAGCAGAAGTTGAGTCTTGGCCGAACCTCAAACAGTAGGTCTTCAAAATGTTAGATGGTCTGTCTGCTAAGTAAATACATACAGAGTCACTGGGGGCTTTAAAGCGTTTGAGTAAATGTATGTTTTTTTTATATCTTTGGCAACGTGTACCTCTTATTATTAATATTATTATTTTCTCTTGTGCAGCAGGAGTTTGTGGTTCAGGCGGACGGCTCAGTGATTCCTCTGAACAGCGTGCAGAACTTTGTGCTGAGTGAGCAGCAGGCTGGAGAAATCTTGGCACAGGTATTTTGATTCAAGTTTGTAATAAAACATTATACTGTATATTTTTTCTAATACAGTACTGTAGTGTTGGTCATAGTGCGTTTGTCATAAGCTTTCAAGTTCTGTTTTTCATTGAAGCCTTTTGATGGTGTTTTCCAGGTTCTTGCCCACCAGAAGCAGCAGCAACAACCAAAGAAACGCCTGTCTGTCTCTAAATCCCCCCGCTCCTACCTGCTGCCCCCAGTCACTCCG
Organism: Garcialebias charrua; assembly: GCA_038048925.1. Lineage (NCBI taxonomy): Eukaryota > Metazoa > Chordata > Actinopteri > Cyprinodontiformes > Rivulidae > Garcialebias > Garcialebias charrua. Next base: position 14,600 of record JBBPBX010013553.1, read on the forward strand.
GCTCCGGGCTCTGCCACCATGCACCTGCAGATCCTCACAGCTCAGGCTCTGGCCGACAGCTCCACCTCTCCAAGTCCGCATCGCTTCAAGATGCCCCCTTTGCTGTGTGTAGGCCAGAGCTCTCTAACAAAGCCTGGGCTCCTGGAAAATGGAGCTCAGAGAATCGAGTTGAGGCTGGCCCCTGCTGTGCACGCTGATCAGCAGCAAACGGAAGTGGTAGTCATCCACCCTTACGAATGCTCAGAATGCGCCCTTCTCTTCCACACCCCTGAGGACTTCCTCCGGCACCAAGGAGAGCACTTCCTGGGCCAGGATAAAGAGAGTGGAGGGCGGGGGGTCATGACTGGCCTTGAGGAGATGCGAGGAAGGGAGGAGCTTGCAGAAAAAGTCGAGAACATGAGGAGCAGGGGAATGGAGAAAAAAGCGGTGGTACTGGCCAAAACCCTGCAGTGTGAGCTCTGCAGCCGCATCTTCACCTCAGTCAACCGGCTGACTGCTCACCAGCGTGTGCACGAGGAGGGCACGCACAAATGTACTGACTGCGGCAAGCTGTTCAAGAAGGCCACGTCACTGGAGGCGCACATGCGCACACACTCAGGTGTCGCACGCCATCTGTGTGTGGACTGTGGTGCTGGCTTCACCACTGAGATGACCCTCGTCATGCACAGGTGAACACA